>JAWNNU010001690.1:3515000-3592133 GCA_035044585.1 Scaptomyza polygonia
CCAATAATGAAAGTGATATAAATCGAAAAATAACAAGAACAAATATTGCAAAAACTCGTGAAAAATTGTTGCAAATAATTTGTAATACGTTTTAGTGCTGGCAAGAGCGTGGCACGTGGCAAGTGAGGCAGCTGCAACGTGACACAAATTACCCTGTACCCTGCTTGCCATGTTATCTAATAAAATTGTGCTTAATATTTACCAGAAACTCAGAAACTGACACAGCAAATAATGCGGAAGGCTTAAGTGTGTGTGTGTGTTTTAGCTGTGTTAGTGTAAAGGACGTGTACGTAACTGAACCGCGCAGTATGCGATAAGCTTATTTTATAATAAGCTTTAATCTACTTAAAATATGCTATTAAAAAGCTAGTTATAGTTTAAACTACTTAAACCCTCGTATTTCATTGCATAAAAACTAGCAGCTGCAACAAAAGGATCAACTCAATTTCAAGCCACTTTTACTTCGGATGTTATAATCGCAAAATTATGTGTATACACTTCCAAAAGGTTGTTTAGATAAATTGATATGTTAAACATTAAAAAAGCTATTCACTTTCTAAAAGAGAAATAAATAAAATAACCATTTAACTGAAAGAATTTTTAAGACTTTGTGAAATTTCATTGTTAGCCGAGAAAATACGTTCTTTCGTAGAAGGATATTATAGAGAAGCTAACCAAGGCTAACGAAAAAACATCCGGCAAGATTACTTAATCTTTGGCCATAACGAAAGATAACTTTTTTTTGTCATAGTTTAGTGCCTCAAGTTTTTCAACTGCATTTTGAGCAAAACTTGCAACTGCGAATTTAGTCCGAAAACTGAAACCAGGTAACGCCTCCCCGAGCTTATAACTTTTGCTTTCCAAAATGGCACTTAACGCCACCTGTCGCTTGTGTGTGTGTGAACGTTGGTGGAGCAAGTTTTTAGTCAAGGTTGCACGATTGTCGATTTGCGTTTGAGGAGACGCCAAAAAACCCGGCAATGGGCACTGAGCACTGAGCAATTGGCAATTCAATTTTACCTTCAGAACAAGTTGCACACTGCAACTGCATTTAATGCAAACACAAATACATACAGTTACAGTCGACACAGACGCAGCTTTCGGTGCCCGCCAAAGTATGCAACACTTTTTATGTGTGTGCTTCGCTGCCAGCTGCAGCAAGGCCAACCACAGAGCACCCAACCCCGTCCCCCGTCCTTGCATCTACTTCTCTTGCCAAAGATCCTTTTGTGGTGTTTATGTGTGAGTGGGTGAGAGTGTGTGTGTGTGTTTGCGCTTTGAGCTTTGCACTTGAATCGGCTCCATTTTGTTTGTTTTTCAAGGGAACGAGTATAGCAAAAGACATGAGAACTGAGCATTGCTGCAAGCTGTTGAGCCTTGCAAACGACACACACACACACACACACACCCGTACACACACAAACAGATAACAACATTAAAATGGCCCAAAAATGCGCGTCTTCTTCTGTTGTTGCTTGATGTAGCTCGTGTATGCGCATAATAATATCAAATGTCCTTGCCCACTTTTAAGACTTAAGAAATAAAAAAAGAAGCACACAACATCAACAACAACAGTAACAACGAAAAACACAACAAGCCACAACACGTGTGCGTTAGTGTAAGTGCTAGTGTGTGGCTTTGGTTCATATATAAGTTCGTGGCATTGAGATTTCGAGTTCAAAATATTAAGATGGCAGCCCAAGGTTAATATTAAAAAATACCCAGTACCAAAGTTAGGGAATACGAAAAATATGCGTATACCAAGTTTCTTGCAAAGAAAAAGAATACTATGATACCCTGTAGAAAGTTTTGAAAGCACAAGAAGAGCTATAATGAAGCTCTCTAAGGGAAGTTATTGTAATCACCCCGAAAATCGAAATTTCATTATATCTCCACGTTTCAAGGTATTTCTAATGATTCTCGATGATTTTCAACAAAATGTCTGTCTGTGTGTGTGTGTGTTACTAGGTATGTATGTGATCAAAATTTTGACCCCCGATTTCTCGCGAACGGATGGTCCGATTTGACTTTGGCTGGATTTGATCCAGTGGTTTTCGAGTTTTTGCGAAGAACAATATTCAAAATGAGAAAAAATACCCAACTATTTTTCAATCGCATAAGAACCTTTTAAAAAACGATTAGTTTATAATTTTTCAAAATTTATGTGTCTCATGATCCACATTCAAAATGGATATTCAATTTCTTTAGAAACCGGAAAGTCATTGCAGCGACCCGCTGAACGGGTCACACCAACATTGTAACGATATCCAAGCGATAAAAAGAATTTGAGAAGCTATCGAACAGGGAACGCTTTTTGATAAATCAATCAGCTTTTGTCAATCTTTGTCGGTTTAAGCTGCAGAAAGAAACGAAAATACCTAAAAGCCACTTTGCCGATTCGATAAGATTTTTCGATAAGAGCAACAAACGGGCAAAGCAATATACCCGCTACTCTAGCTACCACCAGCAATAAGCTTGCTTTGCTCCACTCTGATTGTGTGTGTGTGTGTGTGTCATTGTCTTTGCCAAGAGCAGATTGTATGTCACAGTGTATGTGTGTGTATGACATTTTTCTGCTAAGAACGGATTAGGCAACAATTGTCTGTTGTGTGACATTTGTGGGTTTCTAGTTCAAGCAGCAAGAGAAATGTAACGAAACGGAACAGAAATATATAGAATATAACGAAGAAGAAATATTGTTATTTATGCCAATGCCCAATGAAGTAGAAAAGCCAATGCTGTTAAAGTGTTTTTACCCCCTTCCCGGCGCCCCTTTGCTTGTTTGTTAGGCAAAGTGTTTGAAGTTTGAAGAAACTTTCAAATTGGCAAAACAAATTGAACTTGCTTTCTTTTATAAAGTTGAAAATAGAAAGGGAAGACATCTAAACTAACCCAAACCAATTATAAATATACCAAAGCTATATTATTCGTAATCCATAACCACCACTCTCCACCATCAAACTTTTATCCCATATTTTTCTGTCTAATTGTTAGATTATTATTTGTTTTTGTTTTTGCTATTCTATGTTTTGCGTTTTAAGTTATGGCTGTTTTAAGTTTGTAGTTTGTAGAATGATGCATCCAATTTAAAAGTAGTTAAATGTTAAAACGCGTTTATAGCGAAAAAACCTTGCGTTAATTTTCCATTAGATCTCTCTCCAACTGTTCCAATTCTCAGGCACACCAGATGCCACACAAATGGCATAACGTTGCCTTCCTATCGCCGATGTTTTGTGATCATTGCGGCTCGCTGTTGCACGGCATCACGCACAAGGGTCTCAAGTGTCGAGGTAATAATGTCCTGGATCAAAACCAAATTGAATGTTCACTCTGTGTTTGACAACAATACAACAAAGAGGGAGTTCTCGGTGTTTGTGTGTGTGTGTGTCTCTCGTATTTTTTCGTGTCACGCTCACATCTCTAAACAGAAACGACGACTTTTGCGCTGAGCTCTCTGTATTATTTTTTATTTTCTTTGTGGATTGTTGCAATTTGCAATTAGCAGCGCTTTGTTGCAGCTCAAGCGCGCACTTGCCACGCTCTATGTGTTTTTTAGTGTGCTGTAAATGTTATGTTTATTGTTGTTTTTTTTTTTTCGTTTTGCCACGCCCACGCCTTCTATATGCATTTGTTTGCTTGCACTTAGCAACGAGTTAAAAAATATTGTGGTTATATTATTTTTTTTTATCAAATTTGCAGCTGCATGTTAAACTTGACATTATTGTAGTGTTAATGTGTTAAATTAACTTGTTTTTTGTCTTTTGTTTTGTTTTGTTTTGTTTATCCCAAAAGCATGATTACTGCGCAATTTTCCAAGTCATTTGTTAGACGATGATGCAAATTGTCGCCTTAAATATATCTCTTTCTCAAATGGCAAACAAATAATTTACTTACGCCTCATTGCCTCGGTCCAAGCAAACATTATACATATATATACACTGAACCAAAAAATCACCAGAAATACTAACTTTTCTACGTTTTTTCCTATTAATTTTGGTACGATGTGTCGTACTATCATTATTGATATTCGTGTACTCTCAAGACTGAAAGTGCCGAACGTAGAAGTGAAAGGATCATATCAAACACAGAATTGAAAGTAAAAATTTAAGTTAGATAGGAAAAGAATGTAAGAGTTAGTACAGTTCTACTGTAATTTTGAAAGGAATTACTGTTCTGCAGCATTGATAATGGTTTCTGTAATTTTGATAGGAAATACTGTTGAATTGATAGTAGGATCCCGTAATTGTAATGTAATCAGTATGATCCAAGTATAACAATCGTACTTGACTTTATTAATACCTAAGATTTAAGATAGAAACATAGTGCAGCTAGACCATTGTGAAAGCTGCAAGTCATTCATGCTGGAGCTAGAAATGTAAGAAATAAGAAATCAACCTTTATAAATTTTATTTTTTATATGCTTACCGAGACGGGATTTGAACCTTAGACCACATATGTTAATCCGTCGAGTGCCTTAGCTGTTAAGCCAATTCCAAACTCATAACGACGCTGCCAAGCTCTATACATAATTTACACTTTTTCACAAAAATGACCTAACTGTAAAAATCGTCTAGACTAAGCGCATTCCTTATGAATCGAGTTCCAGCATTTCTTATCAATTTACCAGTAGACAATATCAACCAATGAAATTGCAACAGTAATTCATATCAATTTAACAGTAATATTGACAGAAAACAGCGCTGTCATATCAATTAAACAGTATTATTGACAAACTAACGCTGAAAACAGCGCTGTCATATCAATTTAACAGTAATATAATCCACATTTTAATTGATAGTACAAATTGAAAGTACAACGCAAAAAAATACTGTTGATATTACGGGAAATCCATTCAAAACAACGTTTTTCCTTACAAATGACGAAATACGACGCTTGATGGGAGACTATCAACTTGTACTATTGATATTTTTGGTTCAGTGTATATATATATATATAAAGCAACAATAGATAAATAAACCAATTCATGTACACATACACATACACGCTAACCCATCAAACAAACAGATTGCGAACGAAAATGTAAATGTGGCAAACAGATAAATTCGCTGTACAAATGGCTATAAGCCGCAGCCATAGCCGGAAATGCGCGTTGTTCGAATGTGTGTGTGTGTGTGTGATTGTCATTATCGAACGCCAGTTGCGTATGTATGTGTGTTGAATAACGTTTGTAATTCTAACGCAATTTTACATGTGAGTGTTTGTGATTTTGGCTTTGCATGATTTGTTCGTAAGCCTTGTTGTTGCATGCACAATTTACAACATTTTCATAGCTGGAATACTCTTTAATTATAAATTGAAAAATTGATAAATTTGGGCGACCAAATTCATACCAACATATATCAGCATATCAATTTATCATTGAGAATGGCATTTCAGCATCAGCACAAATATGAATTTTGGGCCAAAAAGCACGTTTTGGCATTTAATTGTTGATTTAGCATTGACTTCAAACCACATAAATCAAAATGCTTTTGACAATGAAAACTGAATCAGTTATAATTAAGTTCGGGCCTTTTCGAAAAGGATTTTTGTTTTATATAGAATATAAATCGAGTTTTATTTTGATGGCAAACATCATTAAAATTGTTTTGCTTTTTGTAATTCCAATCGATATTTTTTGTGTTGAAACTTTGAATATCTAATTTAAATTGATTTCATACAAAACATTTTTAATCTTCAAAAAATGCTTCATCTAACTAGATTGTAAATTGTTAACATAAAACATCTATATCTTTTGTTTTTGTATTTGTTCATGAATATATTATGAATACTTAATTAAACCTGTTGTTACAATGCTTAATCATTTGTTCAGGCAATGCTTTTAAGCCCCAAAGGGCATATTAGAATATAACTTTATATAGTATAAAATGAGTCCATTATGTAAGCCTGCATATGTGTAGCTGCAAAATATTAATAAATAATTTTACGCAAAAAAAAATAAAAGAACGAAACTGGGCCACACATTATGAAAACTCACGCACACACACATTTGTAGCTACGATTGTTGTTGCTGTTATTTTTTGTGGCACGCAAAGGGAAAAAACTTTGTTTTTGTGTTATTTGCTTTGTTGTTTGTTGCCCCTTCGTTGTTGGTGTTGCTGCAAAAAGCAAAAAAAAAGAAAGGAAAGCAAAGGAAAAGCCCTTTCATATTTTCATTAAACACTGCCCAAACTGACCAGCCAGCCGACTGGCACGCCCAACACAGCCAGCAGTCAACAGTTAACAGGCCCACAATGCCAAACAACAAAAAAAGTGATTACTTTTTCCATGCAACAAGCGAAAGTAAAAATACGTATACGCCACGCGCGCGATCCAAAATGACATTGACGTTGCAGGGCGCCCAATAGCGCATATATTTCACAGCGGGTGTAAGCGGATGAAATGTCCAAAGTAATTTTACACATGAGCGCAGCAACAAAGAGAAGAAAGCAACAACAACAAAGGCAAGGCAGACAGACTTGCCATGAAATCAGCCAATAATGCAGTGCCGCAAGGGGACGAAAAGGGAAAATATGATGAGCACGTGAATATATATTCATACATAATGAGCGAATTATATAAGTATGAACATGTTTTTTTACTTGTTCATTATTATGAGATCAAAGTGTTAAGATGAAAACACAAGAAATGTTTCTACTTACCAAAATAATTCCATCTTTTTGGCGTGCATGCCAATATCGGTTTGCCTTTAAAACTATTTTAATGATCCATTCACGCAACAAGGTATTTAATAACATATTTATAAATTGGTAGATGCAGCGCAACGAGTTTTTGCCAATCCAAATGAATTACGAATCCATTTGCAATTATTTCCAATTGAATGCTTTTCGAATACTGACTCAATTCTCGTCATACTCTTCTTGGCATGCATCCACTCATCTATCCTGTCTCTCACTCTCTCGCTTCACATATCCTTGCAAATGTAAGCGACATGTGCGCGCCTCAAACTATGCAACAGTTTTTTTTTATACTTGCGTTGCTTTCCATCTAGCTGTGCGGCATTTTATTTGCCGTTGCTGTTGCCAAATTGATTGCGATTGCAGCCGACAACACAAATTGGCGTTGATTTTGTATCGGCTGGTATGTGTGTGCGTGTGTGTGTGTGTGTGTGTGTGTGGGCGGGGTAAAGCGAAAGACGGGTAAGTGAATTGCTGTGTGTGCGTGTGTGTTTTTCTATTATTGGATTGCCGAGCTGATTGATAACCAGGCTCATCTGTTTGCCTATACGCTATATACGAAAAAGGCCGACAATTTTTCTATTTCGCCTTTCAATTGAGTTTACTTTTTTGCTATTGTTGGTGTTGTTGTTGTTGTTGCCTTTCATTTGCACATAGAGTCTGGAAGTTGGGGTAAGTACTGGAGTCCATATAACAGCTCACTTTGTATGCGTCCCGTATCGTCTCTCACTCTGTCTCTCTCTCTCTCTATTTGTATGTGTGTTTGTCTGTGTGTGTTTGTATTTCTGGCTCCTTTACCTACCACACTAAAACCAATGTAAATGAAATCACTTTCAATCTATTCTGAAACTTTGTGAACGATCTATTTCAATGTATTGCCAAGTGGCCACTAACAAGCGACTTATCTTTATTTCACTACGTGACCAATGAATGACCTGCGTTTAGCATGCGACATGAACGTACATGCCCGCTGCAAGGAGAACGTGCCCAGCTTGTGCGGTTGCGATCATACAGAGCGACGAGGACGCATCTATCTCGAGATAAATGTCAAAGAGAATCTGCTCACAGTTCACAGTAAGTGTGTAAGCGAGACAACGATTATAATAATTTTTGACACTTTCAGCGAGTGTATTGGGGCTTCTTGAGTTGTTGCCAACTTTCTGTTGCTCTAAAGCGCTTATGTTCTTAACCAATTATGGCCCCCTCCTAACGAAAGAAGCATGCCAACTTTTACGAACGCGCGAAGATAAAAAAAAACAAGTTATAAAAAAACAATAAAAATTATGGCAAGCAGCTGGAAAAGTTTTAACAACAAGACGCTTAAAATGTTATGTCTATTAAAGTTTTGTTTTTTCAGTTCTGATTTGCTTAACAAATTCGCTATTTTGTTTACCGAGCTTCTTGTGAAGGAAATAAAATTCAGCATTCCGAATTCTTTAAAATGAAAATTCAACCTTTTTCATTGCCTTCAGGCAGAAAAAGAGAGAGAGAGAGAAATATGCTAATTTATTATGAAGCAAATTCTCTGCTTCAAGATGCCACATAATGAATAATAAAAATGCAGTTTGCTAAACAATGGCGTGCTAAAAATATGTAAAGCCTGGGCAAAAGAAAGGAGAAGCTGATGCTGACGCGATGACAAACAATGGAGAGAATAATAACAATGCCTTGGCATGTATTTTAATAAAAAAAAATCTCGTGTAATTGCAGTCAAGGAGGGTCGCAATTTAATACCCATGGATCCAAACGGCTTAAGCGATCCGTATGTGAAGGTCAAGCTTATACCAGATGGACCCGACAAGGACCAGTCCAAAAAAAAGACGCGAACTATTAAGGCATGCCTGAATCCCGTTTGGAATGAGATCCTTAGCTAGTGAGTTTGAGAACAAAAAGGTTTTCTAGTCTTTTAAAGTAAACTGTCAAATGTTTCGTTTTGAAGCGATCTGAAACCGGAAGATAAAGACCGACGTATATTGATTGAGGTTTGGGATTGGGATCGCACTTCGCGCAATGATTTTATGGGCGCTTTGTCTTTTGGCATTTCGGAGATTATCAAGAATCCCACAAACGGTTGGTTCAAGCTGCTCACACAGGACGAGGGCGAATACTATAATGTGCCGTGTGCCGATGATCAGCAGGATTTGCTCAAGCTAAAGCAGAAGCCATCACAGAAAAAGCCGCCAATGATGCGTTACGATGCACACACACATTCAGTGTCCAAAAAGGATATGACACGCGCCACCGACTTCAATTTCATCAAAGTCCTAGGCAAAGGGTCGTTTGGCAAGGTAAACAATAAAAATATTGAGGTTTGTTGTCATAACTGAAACGTTGCACGTTGCAGGTGCTGTTGGCGGAGCGTAAGGGCAGCGAGGAGCTCTATGCGATTAAGATACTCAAGAAGGATGTGATTATACAGGATGACGATGTGGAATGTACGATGATTGAGAAGCGTGTCCTGGCTCTGGGCGAGAAGCCACCATTCCTTGTGCAGCTGCATTCTTGTTTCCAGACACTGGTGCGTATACTTAATAGACAAACACAAATTATGATTTACTTTTTTGACATACAAACAGGACCGCTTGTTCTTTGTCATGGAGTATGTCAACGGCGGCGATTTAATGTTTCAAATACAACAGTTTGGCAAATTCAAGGAACCAGTTGCTGTGTAAGTACAAAAATAATAATAATAAACAATAATTGATATATTTATATATACTTGCCATAGCTTCTATGCTGCTGAAATAGCTGCTGGACTTTTCTTTCTGCATACCAAGGGCATTTTATATCGCGACTTGAAGCTGGACAATGTTCTGCTGGATGCCGATGGACATGTGAAAATAGCTGATTTTGGTATGTGCAAGGAGAATATTATGGGCGACAAGACAACCAAAACATTCTGTGGCACACCCGACTACATAGCGCCCGAGGTGAGTTCGTAAACTTGGCACAAAAAAAGCGACTATCAAATTTTTTTCTAACTTTTTTTTTTTGTAGATAATTCTTTATCAACCTTATGGCAAGTCTGTGGATTGGTGGGCCTATGGTGTGCTACTCTATGAGATGCTGGTGGGACAGCCGCCATTTGATGGCGAGGATGAAGAGGAACTGTTTGCGGCAATCACAGATCATAATGTATCCTATCCGAAGAGCTTGAGCAAGGAGGCCAAAGAGGCATGCAAGGGCGTAAGTTATTTGAAATTTGAGTTTTCGAAACCTTTCACTTAATCTTAATTTACTTTCTTTTTAAGTTCTTGACCAAGCAGCCGAGTAAGCGTTTAGGTTGCGGCAACACTGGCGAAGAAGATGTGCGTCTGCATCCATTTTTCCGACGCATCGACTGGGAGAAGATTGAGAATCGTGAAGTGCAGCCACCTTTTAAGCCGAAAATTGTAAGTTAAATCGAAATAGAAATTTCTTATCGTAACTCAATTGACAAATGAATTGTAGAAACACCGCAAAGATGTATCCAATTTCGATAAGCAATTCACATCAGAGAAAACAGACTTGACGCCAACGGATAAAGTGTTTATGATGAATCTGGATCAATCGGAATTTGTTGGCTTCTCCTATGTCAATCTCGAATACATTGTGAGCCCATAAGCAGCTATTAATCAAAACAAATAATTGAATTCTGTGAATCATATAAACCAGCTTAACAGGATTAATCCGTTAATGGTTAACCACCCAGCGAGTTGTGTCATCATTATCATCATCATCATCATCAGTTGATATTAATTGTTAATGAAAAAAGACATCGTTTGTTTGTTAACTCATTTGTATTATTCATAATTGTTAGTTAGTTATGCTATGCTAAATGAAAGCAATAAATTTTGTGTATTGCCTTAAGTCTTTTTATTTATTGCTTAGTTGAAATCTTTAACTAATTCTTAAGCCACTCATGACTGTACTCTAAGTTCAAAAAATAAAGCATAAACATATTCATTAAGCTAAAATCATTATTAATTAAAAACAAAAAACTAAAACACTGCAACTCGAAGCCAAAAAATGCAAACAAAATAGAAACAACAAAAACAAAATTTGTGCAATAAAAACTTTAATTTTATAATACCATTATCCAAAGGCTTTTCTCTGCTCGAAACTTTACTCTTGACGAAATTTCACATTTCAATTTCACTTTCAAATCTTCAACTTCAATTTAGCAAGTATTCAATTTGTGCTTAACTCTAATTTTAAATATTGTATTCAATTATGATATAGAATTGTTAAACAAAAGTTATTCGATTAGCAAGCATCTCGATGTTAATACACAAGTAATATATACAACTACAAATAAACAACTTCTTTCTTTCTATCTTTCTTTAGTCACATACCAGAAAATAGATGAAGATGATTTAAGCGTTGTTCGATTATAATGTTGGCCCCTACATTATAATCAAATCAAAAATGCGTTTTACCTCTTTAAAATCTTTAATAAATATATATGAACAATCACTAACAGCAATATTTTCCATATTTTGAGCATAGAGCAGAAATAAAATATATCATAGCATACTTATGAGCGTATTTCAATTACATATAAATATTCTTCGTCAAAACAAGCAAATATACATAATTATCTTCATTTTATGTATAAGCCGAATAAAAATATGCATAGGCATATATATATTTAAGAACTGCATAGAGTCTCAATGTACCATAAAATATAGTAAAGTTACCAAAAAATGGCAAACAAATTGCATAGCAATAAGTTCAAGCTAAAAGTCAAGTATAAGTTTAGTCTACTACTTAAGACCATTGATTTGTTGCTTTAGCTTTCCAAAGTCTAACTATAGGTGAGATGATATATGTACGCTCATATATCGTCTTCTAGTTGATACTTTAGTACCTAACTTAACCAAATTTAGCTACTAAAATCTACGATTTAACTATGAGAAAAGACAATCTATTATAAGCTACTAAAAAAAATAAAAATGTATTCACACTCATGTATGTTGATATCAGTGAGAAGTTGAAAATTTAACATTTTTGTGTAGCGCAACCTAAGCTAAGCTTTTGTGCCTCTAGTAGTTCTCATTCTTAACTAGCCGATTAAGAAACATATTCTATATAGAAGAAAATATACACTAGATATATACTAAAAAACATATAAAATTGATCTTATATGATTAACTCAGTAGCCAAGCTATGTGCTTAATGGTAGGGCACAAAAACTAAACTAAAACTAACTTTAAAATAAATTAGCTTGCATATGGAAAAGAATAAATAAAATTTGATTTAAATCTAAAGTAATTATATACTTAATGTATAACTCCGAACTTGAAGCATTTAAAAACGTTTATTTCACAACAAATAACTGTCAAAATAAACATACATATAGTAATCTAAGCAAATGCAAATATATACATACATATATACGTATATATATTAATATTTAAAATTGGAGATCAACTAATTTTTGTGACTTTATAATTGACTATGACGAGTACCACTCAAAGTTCAAGTTCAACAGAATTTACTCGAAATTTGCTCGTTTATTATTAAATATAACATATAATTAATAATGATATATAAATATATATATATTAATACTTGTGTGTGTGTGTAGTACGAAAAACTTAAGATGATTGATTACTTTAATGAATTTGATGAGAACAAAACAAAAATTTCCAAGTCTGTTCAAATATTGAAAATATATATACAAAACTTATAATATATATATATATATAGCATTAACATTTAACGTTTAGATTAAATTAATTTTACTATTGAACTATACAATTGTTAGTCTTGATTAATTTTTTGTTAATTTAAAGTCAACATTTTTACAAACACAAAAATATTTCAATGATATTTTCGAGTATTTTTGCAAAAAATTGTGTGTTTTTTTTTAATTTAAATTTTTAATCGCATATTTACCTATAAACAAAGCATTAATTTAGTACAAATTCAACTACAAAATACAAAAACAAATATATAAAAACTACATATTAAATCAAATACAAATCTCGATGTTTGCCGTAAGCATACTACATAAACAACTAAAAAAAAAAAAAATCAAAAACATTAATTCAACTCAATAAATTACATTAAATTAAAACACGATATTATTGATACTATGTTGAAACCAAATGCCACCAAAAACTATTTTAACGACTTTCCATTGAACAAACAAAACACTTAACTAAAATAAATTAGTATATCTGCACACAGGACAGTCTTTTTATGGTTGTTTGTGTGTGTGCTCGATGGTATGTATACGTTATTTATTAGCCCCAATCAAACAGCAACAACAACTTTAGCAACAACAACGACATACGCATATAATTATACCACTTTGCTTATACCGAATAAGAACTTAACTATAAACTCGAAGGGATTTTCTATAGAAGCGAAACTTAATAACAAACGATTTTGACTTGAAGATTAGAGTAATTTTTTCATTTTGAGTTTATTACTAATCAGGATTTCTAGAATACATTAAATCCAAACGATATTTGTTTTCTTCACCTATTATTTCAATTAATATTTAATGTATGCAGAACCATAGTCGGTGCAGCTGAATCGAAGCTGCAACGCTTTCGTTATCAACGCGTAAACAAATTAACATTATGTGTGCGTTAACTAAAGATAATCTTATCTGAATTTGCAAACAATTAGATAAACATGTCAAAGCGGTGGCAAACCCATCCAACCTATCAAGTCAGCAATCAGTCCAATCACTCCAATCAGTCAGTTGGTTTGAAATGTTTGGTAAATTTGTCCGGAACTTCATCAGTAGCACCATTGACTCCAATATCAGCAACAGCTCACAAGTTCACACAAAGGATGTGTGCGTGTTCCAGAGGACAGAACCATCGCTATCGATATTTTTAATCTATGGTCTAGTTGTACCAACTCTGGCCTCCTTTGGTTTGTGTGCCAATTTAATAAATTGTGTAGTTTTTATGCGTCCCAAGATGACACCATCGGCATTTACATATCTTGCCGCATTGTCCATGCTGGATTGCATCTCCTGTTTGCTAATCACACTCACAGCTCTATCGCGCAGCTATTTTTATAAAACAGCCGCTTGGGTTGCCTACGATTATCAATGGCAAACTCCGCTCTTCGGCATTAGTACGGGCGCTGCGAACTTAATCCTTGCCTGCCTCAGTTTGGATCGTTTTATATATCTGCTTAAATGTAAGTCCAGCAATGGTGCTCCCAAATTTTGTCGTCGCAATGTCGCACGCTCTATGATTTGTGTGGCGGCACTAATTTCGGTGCTGCTCAATTTGCCGTATTTCTTTTGTTTTTTTGTCGACCTGGATACGGCCACATGTCATGTCACCGATTTCTATTACACCAAGTAAGATTCGTGAAGAGGGAGTGAGAGTGAAACCCTTCGTTTTTATTTATACTAAACTATTGTCTTACAGATTCTATCAGATACACAATTGGTTCTCCTTTGGCTTGCTCGCATTGATTCCAGCTTTCTTTCTACTAATCGGGAATACAGCCATAATTATAGTCTTTCGTCGTTGGACAAAACAGGGCGAAAAATGTCTACATAACTGTGGCAATGAAAATGTACGCACAACATCGAAACGTTATCAGGTTAGGATCATTCAATCCTCTTAGTTTTCTTATCGTTCGCTCAACTCATTCTCCGCATGCAGCATCAGTTAAAACTTACGATTAGCATACTAATTGTCATCACTTTGTATTTGGTGGGTGAGCTGCCGGCCCACATGACCTCCAGAAAGAGTATGATGAATTTGCTCTTTGGTGGCGATCTGAATAAAATGGATCCGGAGTTGATCGAGCATCTGGAGGTTATATTTATAACATTGAATGCCTTGCAGTTGAGCATGAACATTGTGGTCTACGCTGTGATTAATCCCAGCTTCATGCCCGAGTTCTTTTTGTGCCTGCGTGGCGCCTCCGATATTTGCTTTCAATTCTGCTGCCTGCCACATATGGCGCGTGGTTGCAAACGTTGCTGGAGTAGGCTAAGAAAAAGACACGAGCCGCGTGCAAAGGACCGTGCTGTCCGCTGCGTAGAGACGCCACCGTTTGCACTTGATGAGGTGCCACCAAACTGTAGCATTGACTCGGGATGCGTTGATGGTGGCGCACTATGTGCGACAGTCGATGATTACTTGGAGGAATCCCCAAGAGTGCTCGAATCCGAGCCGCAAATATTTATTACCAAAGCCAGCGGTTGCATGCACCAAACAGTGGATCAAACATTCGTTGATGAGAATGGTGATGCTTATCTTAGTTCCTTTTTTATGTGATCTTTTAGCAATTATTTTTTTTTTTAAATATTTATTTAGATTCAGTATTTAATGCGAAAATGTGCTTAAATTAATACAGTTGTCGCATTTTTAAAACAAACTGTTTTATTATTTTTTGTTTACTTATTTGCGCTTTATTTTACTTACAGAAGTTATGGCATTGGATTATTTTGACTCATTTCAGGGTTATGTTTCAGGAATATAATTTTTACATGAGTTCTGAATAAAAATCTCGTTTTCAACCTTAAATGCAGTGTAAATAATGACGCCAAACCATGAATTTAAAGCCCTTGCTATTGATAATCGGTTGAGTTTTGCTGAAGTTCTGGCGTTGGAAAGTTTTGACCCGTTTCCGGGCTATGTTTCAGGAATAGAATTTTTACATGAGTTTTGAATAAAAATGTCGCTTTCAACTTTAAATGCAGGGTTAATCTTTGTACCAAATCATGAATTTTAAGACCACAGCTCTAACTTGGCCAAATCCTTGCTGATTTCATGACATGGTGCATTGGCATCACAATGACTAAATCTATCTAACTGCATTCAAGGCTTAAAGTGTTATGTGTAAGCTATTCCATAAGGCCCACGCAATTGAAACTCTAAGGCACATCTATTGTGTAAGTTTTCAAATTTACATTTATTAAACATATACATTTATTGTACATAATATTCGTTCATGCCTAAAAGTAGGCAGCGAACAAGGAGCTGCCGTCTCCCATTCTCTATTCATTACACGCATTAGCAACATATTACAATTAAGCAACGTAATTAGTAATAAAAATACAAGTGAATACGAGAAGACGCCGACGCTCACGAGTTTTTAATATACATACATGTATAATATATTTCGCTACCCCTTCGAGCTACGACGGAGACCCCATACAAGGAAAGCCAGCCTATCCCTTTTACAAGGTCCTTCGGATAATCATGATCACGTTATGAAATAAATTCGTGACATTAAAATGCACTCAATCTGTTTTCTCGTGATCATCGTCTAAAACCTGTAAAAATTCTAGGCAAAGTAACAGGCGAACAGAAGTCAGCAGCTGAGTGCTGCAGCAATTTTTGTTTTTCTTTAATTTGGCGCTCACAGCCAATGCACTCATATAACATTGAGCTTGCCTTAGCTTACTATGTGCGCTTACGAAAGCTGAATGATATGATTTTTTGCCCTGGTCATGTGTACTGGCACATAGATCATAGCTCTAAGTCGTGATCAAAGGTAGCACATAATCAACATAAATCAAAGTCTTCATTTATGTATATATTCAACATTTAATTGGTTCTCAGCTATATTATAACGTTTGGTAATTGTTCGCTGTTTATTTTTGCAGCTGCAAGTTCTATTCACTCCCTTCAAATTTTGAATGTATCAAAAGTGGAATGTCTCACAAAGATATTTTTTCAATTTGTTGCATAGTGTTATAGAAATGTTGCAATAACTTTCTGTAATGTAGAAATTAAAAAAGGGATTTTTGTGTAGGTTGGTATTTCAAAACCTGATGACATCAGCTAAGAATTATTTACAGCTTTGTTTTACATCTTATACTTAATATTTACATTTATACTTATGTACATATATACATATTTTCATTTCGTTAGGTTCAATCTTAAATCTCGCTTACTTACAATGTGTGTGTGTTTTTTTAAGGTAGTTTGATAGTGAAAAATTAAAATTATATGTCAATTGTTAACTGTAGCATATGAAATAAATACTTTCTTTGTACGATTTATATCCCTTATATAAGTTTCGTCTTCTGATTTGCCTAACTATTTTCCCTGCAACTTGGATAGGAATTCCATTAGAAATTGATGACGCATTCGCAGTTCCAATTCATTGCGATTTTTGAGTATTTCACCCATTCGCTTGATTAGATGCTCACGGTCTCGGGCGCCGCGTTTCATCTCAATGAGTATCACCTTGTCCTCGTCACGTGTCCAAGCATTCAATGCGGCACTCGATGTTGCAACAGGGGCAGCACTTGGTTTGGTTGGCATTGCTTCTGACTGAGGCGAGACTTCCTCATCCTGTTCCAAGCAAGTGTTGGCAAGTGATGCAACCACATCCAGTTTACAATCCTCATCGCTGTCAAATTGTGTGGTAATCAAATGTGGCGGAGTTGTGCTTCGATTGCTTGATGCAAGCAATTCCACCTCTGCTTCCACCTCATCATAATCATCATCATCGTCAATGGAGGATGATTTTAAATCCATTTTTATGGTAGGTAAGGGGGAGAGGGGTTCATCTTGATCCTCCTCTACCTCTTCTTCAGCTTCCTCCAACTTGGCAGTATCTGCAATTTCGTCCTTGATTCCTATGTCATCTTTGCTGTCCGCCAGCTCCTCTGGAACCTCTTCACTCTCCTCATTGATCAGCGTTTGCAAACGCTTGGCAAACTCAATGGCTGGCGAGGAGGCTGCAGGGAGATCAGGTGTCGCCGGCTCATGTATAACTACCATGGGCGGCATATTGTATTTGGGACGTGAAGATTGGCCCAGAGGCGAGCGCACTTTCTTGCTGGGCGATTTCCGCTTGTCCAATTGAGGCGACAGACCACCCGAAGCGGGCAGGGGACTCAATCCCGAGAGTGGAGAGAGATTGCAACCGGTTTGTCGTCGCGGCGACATCTCGCCAAAATTAATTGCCGTCTTCTTTGCATTCGGATGATGCTGTGCCGAATGCTGGATAATATTTGGTGTGCTGGTGGCAGCATAATTGAAGCTACTATTATAGTAATTGCCATTTAGACGCATTGCATGTGCTCGTAAAGCCGCATCATCACACAAATCAACAGATGAGGGAGAGACACATCTGTCATCATCTCCAGTCATTGTCGTATCGATAATCAGTGTTCGAGTCGCTTCATCCTCTTCACTACGATCGGCTGCATCATCGCTGTCCACAGCGGCTGCAGCACTTATCAACTTCTCGCCCTGCACACGAACTTCTCCATGGGCACAGTTCAAGTGTTCGCCGCTCAATGGATCGTGGAATTGCTCGTTGTAAATGCTAGCTGCTCGAAATGATAGCTTTGCAGGCAGCATTATTTTCGAGCCATAAAATATGCGTCCATTCAGATATCTGAGTTGACAGCTAGGTGATTTAGTTTGCTGCGGCGACAACAACAACAACTCATCAGGCACATCATGTACAGTCTCGGCAAATACGCCCGTTGTATTGGCCATCACATCGTGCAGGTTTGTTTTTTCAGCAGGCGGCAGAATTCTATGACGAGAACAGATAAACCTTATAAGTAACAGATTCTAACAAGGCAATTGAATAATTCGAATCGTTCTATGAACTCTTTTTTCGCAACCAAAAGAAAGAACACAAAACAATGCACATTTGTTAACTTACAGTTGAGGTGGTTTCGCTTGAGGAAATTGTTGAACAAACCAATCGCATAGGAATTGATTGCCTTTGAGAAGTGGCAGGATTCTCGACTCTACTTTCTTCATGCTGACATTGGGCATCTCGGCGAGTTCACTGAGACAGGCATAGATCTTGCGTATTTGAGCCGGCTGCTTGCAGAAATAGAGATTCAGCTTGTTGATAAAGTTGCTGGCATTTGTTATCATGAAGTACTCAAAGAATTTGCCAAGCTCAGCGGCCTCGGCAGGTAGCAGAAAGTTAAGAAACACCTCAGCCAATTCGGGATAATCAGGCAGCAAGAGTTTTTCCACTTTCTTTGGGAAGTAGAATAAGGTACATATGTATGATAAGTCCGATTCATTGCATAGAGGTCAAAGTACAGTACTTACCAAATATAAATCACTGACTTTATCTTGGCTTGGGTCGAACGATTGCAGCAGTTGATTAAATCTATGGCAATCCTCAAGACGATTCGCTACTAACAATGCCTCCTCAACTTTCTCATAAAAGTTGTATGCAAAGGCTGTGTAGATGAAAATAAGTAACTTGTTAGTTGAGCTAAACTTTTAACTATAAATTTATGTTTTATTACTGGCATCCTTGCGGTTTTTCTCATCTGGACTGTCCGGTTGAAGCATGTGTCGTTGCATCTCCTCTTGACGATTTGCTTTACGACTTCTTGCCTCATCCTCGCAACGCTGTCGCTTCTGCTGTTGAGGTGAACCTGCCCAATTTGTTGGGTTTGTCGTTGTCGTTGCTGTTGATTCCGTAGGACTCGAACTCGGACTCTCACAAAACATTCTAAGTTCGACGAGCAATTGAGTGTACAGTTCGAGGGCCAGAAAGCGTCTGTAATAGTATTGCACGGACTTAGAGTGTGAATATTTATCACGTTGCTGTTCCAGGTAGCTGGCGTACGAGGTGATTAACTTCAGGCAGCGCAATTGTAGCTCCTGTCGCAACAATGACAATGACGGCGCACCCGCTAATCTGCAACGCCGCTTTTTAAAATAGCAACGCTTGTAAATGAGACAGCGCGCCCTTTTTGCATGTATTGGTCGTGTTATTGATTTCGCCTGCGTCTGCACAGCAGCACAGTTGTTCTCGAGCGTTGCTGTTGCAGGATCAAATCGGAAGTTTATGGCCGGCGGCGCATCCTTTGCCAACGGTGGCAGCGGAGGCGGCGGCGCCAATAAACTTTTTCTGCCTTCGCTGCTCGAATCCAACAACGTACGATTTATGTTCTCCACATTTTGTGCATAGCTAATGTTGGGTTGAAAGGGTACCGAGACACCAGCAACTAAATTGGAACCAATTTCACCGCCAAATACGTAGTTCACATTTATGGTCAGAGATTGTTGATTTTGATCTGTGGATATCGTACAGCGTTTCGATTTGGTTTCAACTTTAAATGGTGGTGTTCGTCTCCTTTTTTTTGTTGATTTTGTTTCCAAATGCCACGGTGATCCTGTGTCACTGCCATGAGGCGCCGCTGCCAAGCCCGCACTGTCGGGCAGCAATAAATCTTCGCCCACGGCTTCGCGTACAAATTCCAAATACGATGCGCTCGCCGAGTTTGAGGCCTGATGGCCCTGGCCCTGCAGCTCTTTTTTGGTTCGCCGAATACGTTTATCGTTATACCAGTTTTTCTGCAATAGTTATGCACAGGTTAGGTTTTAGTGCAAAAAATGGTTAGCAGCGTATGTATTTTTAATTTAGCTTTTTGTAAACATTCGGATTGTTATGATGGTATCGGTACCACGAGATGCATTACTTGTGAATGAAAAGAAAAAAATACCAACACTTCTTGTAAATAATCTAAACAATCAGTGTTGCGTTATTTAGCCAATTTGGCTATAAAAAAGAACATCGGACTATGACAAGTGGCATATGACAGTTTTGTTTTATATTTCAATAAATCTCAGCTTCCTAGTTGAATTGTAGTTGCACTCCGCTCACAAAACTACATATTAAGCATATGTAATGCCACAAGTAATATTACAATTAATTGTGATCAACGATAGACAGCACCGATTACAAAGCACATTGAAGCGATAAACTTGTTTGTGTGAGCTCGTTGTTATCGTTTTTTTGCACCACTGCGCGTAAGGCAAATATTATTTTTTTGTTTTTGCGTTTTTTAATAATTAAATAATGTAATTAAAATAAATTAAATATTCCCTTAGGTTTTGCAGGAAACGGAGCCTTTTGAAGCAACTAGACAACGCAGCAGAATCAGCTGGCGGCAACCACAACAACAAAACTGACCACGTCACAAAATATTTGCATTCCGGACTAAAAGCGCCCCAAAATGAGCAAAGTAACATTTAAGATAACGCTCACATCGGACCCCAAGCTGCCGTTTAAGGTACTCAGTGTGCCAGAGGGAACACCCTTTACGGCAGTGCTAAAATTCGCCTCCGAGGAGTTCAGAGTGCCGGCAGAGACAAGCGCCATAATAACAGACGATGGAATCGGTATAAGTCCACAGCAGACGGCTGGCAATGTGTTTCTCAAGCATGGATCTGAGCTACGTCTTATACCCAGAGATCGTGTCGGTCACTAACTCACTTAGCTAGAATCGCAATGTTATCCCCTCCACCAATTAAATGTGCTCTAAAATACCGGAACTGAACTCACCTCAATGTAATATTTCCAGGCACTGGGCAGGAGTTGAAATTGTTCACGAGGTGTACGCACTGTGCCGCCGTCGAAACCTAGCAGGATTTGGTTAACTGGCGGCGCACGCTCGTGTTCGAAGTAATACTTGACGGGATTATATTGTTCCATGTCGTGGAGCTCCTTAACCTTGTCGCTGAGTCGCCTTGCCAGCTTGCCATGCACCAGATCCTTGGTCATGCGTTTACATGCAGTTCGTATGGGATCTGAACCCTTGCGCAATTTACAACTCGACGACTTGATGGCATTCAGATACTTCTCCAGACCCATTGCAATCAGTTGATACTCGGACGGAGCATATGCTGTGAACTGCAACTTTTTGGGCTGGAAGGCCATGCGGGGCAGGTATTGGGGATACATAAAGACTTTACTATCGAGCATAAGATCCATGATGCGTGGCGGTAGGCGTGGCACTTGACGCGTACGACCCTCGGTCAATTGGGTTTCCTTGTTGATGAACTGCATCATCTTTTTGTTTTGCTCTTCATACTCATCGCTGTTTAGGTCGTGCTCCCATTTGTTAACCAGCTCGATGGCATCATTTAGATTCCAGCAATTGAAGCTGGCATCCTTGGATGCACGCTGATGCAGTTCCTGCAACATCTGTTTGGGCTTTTCAGCCATGTCATAAAGCGTTGGATGCGAATAGGTTTGCAGAAAGGATTGCGTCAGCATTTGGGTATGCAAGCGCAATTGTTGCTGCAACAGATCATGCTGCCCCTGAGTGAATCCTATTACATTGCTTGCTGCTAGTGCTGGAGTGGGTGGTTTAATTTGCCGAAGGCTCTCAAACTGTTCCTCGTACTCGGCGTAAATGTGTTTCTTTACGGATAAATACTTCCAGCTAAAGTTGATGTCATAGGGTTCGGTAGGCTTGGACTGAACCAAAGAAGTCTCCACAGGTAGTGCAGCAGGAGCAAGAGAAGGAACTGTTGCCACATAGCTACTCTCGGCAGGCATGTTTGTCATCACTTTGGCCAATTGAAAGCAATTGGGTTGTCCGGGCAATGGCACCGCTATGAGTTCTGGTAGATGTGCACCAATTGCTTCGGATGATATATTTACAATTGTATTGGAGGAATCAAAGTGGCTGCCATTAAGCAGATTCTCCGCCAGAGGAACAGGCACAACGCTGGGCGCAGGCATTAGTTGGGGTTGAAATGATTCCATATTCATTGCCGGTTGTGTGTTGTAATCAATTTGTGTCGTGACCTGCGCTACGGGACCAGCCAGTAGGTGTTCCTGCTGTTCCTGTTGCGTTAAAAACTTTTGTGGCGTCTCCAATTCAATGGAATCCAGACAGACGCCTTCCTGGAGCAAGCCAGCAAATAGCTCCGATACCAAATCGGTGAGCTCCTTTTTTGATATATTCACATCGCGCAGCTCCTCTGCATCCACAGGTACCATCTCAGCAGCCACATACTCCGGATCATTGATTGGGTCATCATCGTCGCCCAAAAAGGTATTATCTGTAAATATTTTTGTTTTTAGTTTGCTTTGGTTTTTATGTAAATAAACTTACTTAATGGCTTGGCAAAATCTGTCAGGAACTGCATCCATTCGGCGTCGTTTGCAGTCATATCATATTCGAGTAAATCGCTCTGTTCCAAATCTGGAGGCACAAACTCCGATTGCAAATCCTCAATCGTTGTCTGCTGCAAACAAAGTTTCGAACGCGTCCGGGTCGCAATGCGCGGGTCTTCGGAATTCTTGTCCGGTGGCAGCTTGAAACAACCATCCGACGTAAACTTAACAGGCGAGTCTTCATTGGCAGTAAGTGGTGTTTGTGGCGTACAAGGATTCGAGTCCAAATCGGATGCTGTTGTATTCGGATCGTCATCGGACTGAAGACAAGAAAATATTACGATAATCAGATGAAAAATAATGAATTAAGGCTCACTTGAAAATCTTCTTTGGTAAACGTATACTCATCGTCTTCCTCATCCGAATTTAAATCTTCGCGTATCAGTGCCTCAATCTCATTGACGAGAGTATCATTTAATGGTGGCAAACTTATGCCAGGTGTACGATTCAATTCTCGGGCTTTGGCGCGCGTCAATTTGGCAACCGAGGGAGTCTCTGTGATAATGATGGCGCCTCGCTGCTGTTGCTGCTGCTGTTCCTCTTTGGCCTCGGCTTCGCGCTTTTCGCGCGCCATCTCATCCTCGGCTTTCAGTGTGACCAGAGCCAGCACGTGCTCATTGCGGACGACACGACGAACAACTTTGTGCATATCCTCACTGCTAATAGCATTGGCGCGCGCCACTTGGCGCAAACGACGATCGATTTCTTTGGCATCCTCGATGTTACATTCATCCAGCTGTGTGGATTCCAGCCTTTTTGACCGCTGCTGCTGCTGCAGTTGTACATTATTATGCTTTTCCTTTTCAATGCGACGCTTTTTACGCGGCTGTCGGCGAATGCTGTTAGACGTTGGCGTTGAGCTGGCGCTACTGCTGCTACTGCTGGTATTATTGTTTGTCGGTGGAAGGTCGGGTGTGGCCGACTTACGAGAGCTGTTCGGCATGTCTTTCGCACATTTAAGTTATTTTTTTTAGCAAACTTTATAATTTGACTCGAGTTATCAAAACAAAAGTGCGGCCAGTGTGTCCACAAAATGCCGCCACATAATTTTTTTAAGACATCGCAAACAATATCGATAAGGTAGTTATCGCTGTAAGCAGTAACAGAGTCGTCATAAGAAAGACTAGCTGTGGTTTGTTGAACTATTTCTTCGACTTCTTACTCAATTACTACATCTAAACTGGGGAATCCCCGGGTAGAAATTAAACAGCGCTAAACGAAACATATAAACATTATATTTTTTACAGTCCAAAGCCATCTAGATTAATATATGTATGTAAATAATTAAAGCAGCTTCTGTTAAATAAATGGAAACCTCAACACGCCTTAATGTAACTCCATCTTAATATTAGCTTTATCTGCAACCAAATAGCGGTCAGTGACTGACTCAAGGGATTGCAAATAATATAATTATGATCATGGTAGATATTCATGCAAGCGGTAACAGCGTCAATTTACTGTAGTTACTGGTTTTTGTCTGCTTCAGTAATAAGAACTCTGGTTCGATTAGTGGCATTAACGAAACATAATTTATTTATGCATAAAATTAATAAACCGATTTAATTATTTTTTCGTCCTCTTCGAAAATTTCTAGCAGGCATATGGTCGTTTTGACGCGAGCTTGGACGAATGCTGCTTTAGATAGTTCTCGAGTTATTTTATTCCTTCAGTGGCCCATCATCCTGCAGTGAGTTTTCTATTTTTTCTGTAGAACCATCCGATTGCTCGGTAGTACACAATAGCTTGTCTTCTTGCTTCTTGGGCATTTCTAGAGTGCCTGTTTCAATCAGTGACGAGGTCAATGGATGTGTTGAGTTGACCAACGAAACGTTTTCCAATGCCGAGTTTTTGCGCTAAATAATACACAATTAAAAATTTTAAAAAACATTATTAAAATCTTATTTTTGTGTGTAAATATTTTATTCATAGCACAAAAAATTTTATTCTACCTTGCGCCTTTCCTCCTGTCTCAAATTATGTGCACTTGCTTTTTTTACGAATTCTGCTACCGACATCGGCTCGAGTTCAACTTCAATTATATTATTCATGCTATCAGATACCGAATTGATGAGGAAAATATGCAAAATTATAAAATTTATTTGACCTGAAGAAACAATATCTTCTTTTTAAATCTTTTCACTTCGAGCACGAAAAACGGACTGGCGCTAGGTTCTTTTTAAGGTACAATTTTAACGAGCAAATTGATCAACTCAGATTACTTATCGAACTTAACATAATGAGCTTAACTCCAAAAAGTCTGTTAAATACAATGACCGCAATCGTAGACTTATGTTATCTAGCAAAGAAATAATTACCTATCAATCTATCCATCTTGATTTAGATATGTAAATAATTACTTCAGGTTTTGTCACATAAATGGTAATCTCAACCCGCCTTAATATTAGTTTACCTAATTACATAGAAAAACCTTAATATAAAGTTCATGTGCCATGAAATCGCGGTAAGGGTTTGACAGGCGGGATTGCAAATTATATCGATATGCTCTAACAGCTGTTACTAACGATTTTTTATTATAAGATTTTACGAGCCACCATCTCTAGCAAATTAAGAACATCTGTTTGTTCTGCAGGTTCAACCATGACTGGTTCAATGAACATAGAAATTAATTCGATTAGTTATGTTTTTTTGTATATGCAATAAAGTAGAATTTAGTTTTGTGTTATGTCAACTGCATGTAAACGGGATAGCTGCAATCTGTGTGAAAAATGCGTATCTGCATGGTTTCTGATTTTTTCTATCCCAGCATCGGCGGCGTCGAAGAGCATGTCTACAATTTGTCACAAATGCTTCTTGCACTCGGACACAAGGTAAAATGTCAACCAATCAGCTAAAACCACATAAAATGTATCGTTTGTTTGTAGGTTGTTGTGCTGACGCATGCTTATGGTGACTGTAGTGGCGTTCGTTACCTTACACACAACCTCAAAGTCTACTATTTGCCCATTAAGGTCTGCTACAATCAATGCATCCTTCCCACAGCTCTGTGCAATGTGCCCATGCTGCGTGCAGTTCTGTTGCGAGAGCGCATTGATGTGGTGCATGGTCACTCTGCCTTCAGCGCTTTGGCGCATGAGGCTTTAATGGTGGGTGCTTTGCTCGGTTTGAAGGTAAGCAGCGGGAAGAGAGTCACAATCCTTAAACATTCTCATTTATTTCCGTTTTCAGACAGTATTCACGGATCATAGTTTGTTTGGGTTTGCGGATCTTTCGGCAGCGTTGACTAATAAACTTTTAGAGATTACTTTAAGTATAGTCAACCATGCGATATGTGTTTCTCACATTGGCAAGGAGAACACAGTGCTTCGTGCCCGAGTGGCCAAGCATCGCGTCTCGGTGATACCCAATGCTGTGGATACGGCTCTATTCACTCCCGACCCCAGTCAGCGGCCTGCAAATGGAGTAATTAATATTGTTGTCGCCTCGCGTCTCGTTTATCGTAAAGGCATCGATTTGCTTGCTGGTGTCATTCCACGCTTTAAGAATACACCCAACATAAATTTCATCATTGTAGGCGATGGGCCAAAACGAGATCTGCTCGAGGAGATCAGAGAAAAAACAAATATGCAAGATCGTGTGGAGATATTGGGTGCCGTGGAGCATGCTAAAGTGCGGGATATCCTGGTGCGTGGACACATCTTTGTCAATACCTCCCTGACGGAGGCCTACTGCATGGCCATTGTGGAGGCTGCCTCCTGCGGCCTTCAGGTTGTATCCACCAGCGTGGGAGGAATACCAGAAGTGCTTCCCAATAGTCTAATACTGTTGGTCGAGCCTGGTATAGAAGCCATATATTCTGCCATATTGGTTGCCATCGATAGACATTGTAATATTGCCTGTTATTCCAATGGACATATTCCATCAGAGATTGAAAACCAATCGCGATCCAAGCGCAGGCGACGCAAAAAGCAGACAAAGATCGAGGAATCCTTACAACGTCCAGCTTCTGCGACAGATCCAATCCTCTGTCCGTACCGTTGCAATGAGCTAGTGGAAACTCTCTACAATTGGGAGGATGTCGCCCAGCGCACGGTCAAAGTCTACGAGCGTGTCCAGAAAGAGCGTGCGTTTAGTCTTAGTGAACTTATTTATGCTGTGTATCAGTGTGGTGCCTGGTTCCTGGCCTTTCTCGTTGTGGGACACTTTATGCTGCTGCTCCTAGATCGCTGGCGTCCTTGCAGTCGGATCGAGGTTGCCCACGAGCCGAGAAGACAGTCCAGTTAGTCAATTTTACAACTTCCATCAATAAGAATTTACATATATTTTTAAAACAATTCTTATTGCTTCCATGCGGAGCTTTCAGCTTGCCCCAAAAACAAGAGTCACTGCCAGTTTTTTTAGATAAATATACAATTGTACCAAATTGTTTATTATATTAATATAATAAACGCCAATAATTTCTAACTTGATATAAAAAATGTACTTTCTTATTAGTAGCTTTGAAAATCATGTTTTGCAAATAACAGCGCGATGTTCATTTACAGTAACATTTACATTTGGCTAGCGCACATATGAGACACTTGAAGTTGGCTGCAACGCGCATTTTGCTCAACATAAACGCGCTTAAATCGATACATTCAGTCAAATAACAAACGAGCTGCGGTAAGGTTGCGTACGCGAGTAGGATTTGCAAAATTCCAAGAAATAAAAATCGCGAGTAGCGAAATTACTTTGAATTTAGTTGTGGGCAAGTCGGCAATGTAACGGTGCATAATATATACATATTTTATATAGAGGTATATAATTCGTCTAATCGGTTTTGCGCGGCATTTTATTTGGAAAGAGAAAATCAAACATTCAAATGTTGTGAAGCGCGTAATTTGATTTTAAACTTGGCTAAAAATGTGCAACGGGCAAGCCAAAATACTTGGAAACTGAAGATTGGCCAATTGTGATAGGAAGTCGCGCAGCATCCTTCATCTTGTTGTATGACGTCATTTGCGCGCTACTTTTCGTGTCCAGTTCGTGTATAGTACGTCTGTGTGTGTGAGAGGCAGAGCCGAGTTTGTGTGTGCGCTGTTATTGGAATTAGGACGGGGCTGTTCATTGAATACGCACTGCACTTGTAGCTGAAACAAAGTTCCTTCCCACGCTTCCCGAACGCTTCCCCCTACATCCAGCCCAAGGCCATTAAAATCATGTTAATTGTGTTTTCTTTTTCGCACAATTTTAGCTTCAACTGAAACCTATAAAGTTACATTTTTGCATTTAAATTTACAAATAAACCAAAAAAAGGAGAGAAATAGCTTCGAGCAAATTCAGTTCAGGTAAGCAATCACTTCAAATAAGAAACAACATTTTTCAAATCTTTTTCGTTAAAACTTCTGAAGGTTAAGGTTAATTTCCTCTGGTAGTAAATATACGAAAACATCTCATAATTTCTATACTTATCAAGTTGTTATTGTGTTTAGTTTTAAAACTGATTTTAGCTACAATTTATGTGCGGGCATTTGAAAAAACTTCAAAGTCTCAAAATACTGATGAATTTTTAATGTGTCCCAAAAAACCTCTCGTGCAGCACACAGCAGTGTCTCCTAAGTGACTCCTTTTGCAAAAGGGAGAAATTACGCAAAATTCCTTAACTCTCACTGAAACAGCAACATCGGCAAGAAGCAGAGGAAGCTAAAGTAAAACTCACATAAATTTTAACATGAAAAAAAAAAACAAAATTGAATTTGTTTTTTGCTCATTTTTTTCCCGTACTTTGAAAGCCGCTCGGGAGGCTGTAAATAATGAAACACCAGACAAGCACCAGACTGAACAGCAACAACAACAACAACAGTAACGTGTAAAAATTGTGTGTGTGTAGGTGGGAGGAGTGGAGTGGGGTGGGGTGGGGAGCACAAACTCCACTCCCACCGACAGTGTTGAAGTTGCAGCCAGGAACGGTTCTCAAAGGAATACGAGGACATCATAATCAAAGGATTTTATTGCGCCATCAAATAACCAGAAAACTGTTAGCTCAAGCGTTCCTCATTTGAAAGAGGGGGGAGTGAAGGCTGTTTGAGGGCTGCCCTTTTTTGTGGCTCTCTAGCAATACGACTAGCATAACGATTGCTGTTGTTATTAGGCCAGGCTAGAACAGGAAAAGGCCGGAAACCGGGCACCAGACAAATTTTCCTAGGCACGTTCGACCTAATAAGCAAAATAAAACTGAAGTAGGAAGTTGGCAGGGGGAGGACGGGGGCTAGATAAGGAAGGGAATACAAAAAGTGCTTCCGTGTGTTGGAGGCCAAATCGATTTTTTATTGATATTCAAGTTGAATGCTCTGTAAATTCGATTTAGTTCTTGTCAAGGAAGTTGGCGAAAGGAGCTCCCCACCAAAACTAAGGGTTGCTTAACACGAACTCTATCCAAAAACTGATTGCATGCAACGATAATTCGTATAAGTAGTACAGTGAGAAAAATGGAAACTTAAAAGTACATATTCTTAATGCAAGTTAAAACCATATTTCAATTTTATATTATTAAAAACTTCTAATGCTAGAAAGAAATATTTGAAAATAAAGGTTAATAATTCTCCTTGTGTATAGTTAATGCAAATAAAAAGGTTCCCAGAGTTTTCTTAACTTTTCTTTAACTTCTGTTTGCTTTGACACGCAATTTCTTGACATTTGATAAACGCGAAAAGATTTTATTTCTTTGACTCTTTACTATTGCCTTTTCGTGATATCTTTCGCTCTCTCCCTATCTCTCTTGTCCTCTTGTTGTCAGGTCTTCTTTTACAATCATTTCTTATAAGTTTTTTTTTTTTTTTTTTTTTTAGCTTTTAAAACGTGTTATTAGTGTGTTTTATTTGTTGCTTTTATAAAAATTTTGTCATTAGGTTTTTGTTTATTTTTTTTTTCATATTCTGAACTTGTTTTTTGTTCTGTTTCTTTAAACTTGAACTTTTCCCACTTCTCCGCCGCTTCCTCACCTTTTCTGTAGGGTCAAAACAATGAACACTTAATTGCGCCCCCCCACCAGCTTCAACAGTGCAAATGATTTTTGTTCTTGTTGTTAAACCCTTGGTCGAAAGTTAAGTGCTTTTGTGTTGACAGAATGAAAGAAAGAGATAGAACGATAAGCCGCTTTGGGGACTTTAAGCTGATGGTTTTTTGGATCTAACAAGTTGCGTTTGAGTCTTCTGAATCCGTATCGAAATCCCGAATTATTGTCTGGTCTTTTATTTGTTTGTGGGCGTTCGATAATCAATTGATTGAATGGAAAATGTAGTTGGACTTAAGTTACTGGTGTATAAAATCAGACATACTTATGTCTATATGCAAAAAGTAATCTACTTACTTTATTGCTCTTACTTCCTTTACTTCCTTTCTGTTCGAACTTAATATGACAAATATTAATAAATCACCATGTATTTATCTCTTTCCCATCCGACTTAATGAAACTTTCCCCTTTTTTTTCGTTTAAAACTAATATCAGCACATCATCTATCTGACACACGCACCCTCATAATCCTTCCCCCGCCAAACGGCGTGTCTACCCACCAAGTTAAGACCTCATCAACGCCCTTTAATTTGACCTTTGACAACTGAACGCGCGCCTCCCCTTTGTCAAAGAAGTTTGACGTTCTTCAAATTCGTTCGTGGCGTACAGGACACGTTTGTTGTCTTCTCCACAAAAAAAGGTCCTTAAACTCCATTCAGCAAACTTAAATGCACATTTCCTTTGCAAACTGGCGCCACATTTAAAAGGCCATTAAACAAAAAGAAACCTACCACAAGCTGAAATATATACGAATATATTCATATACATGCATACGTATGTGGGGCAGGCAACGGCAATCGCGTGCTCAACGCAAGTTAATTGAGCTCCAAATGAAATTTCATAATCAACACAAAGGCAAAAAATTAAAATAAAAAAAAAAAAAACGAAAACAGCAACAGCAAAAGAAAAAGCAATGGGCAAATTTATGGGTTCTGTTCGGTTCTCCCTCTTATGGAGCCGGCGGGACTATAAAGTTGTGTTCATATGGCATAAATGGCAAAGTTTGTTATGCGACGCGCCGCCTTCAACGTTCAAGGGATGACTCATGACTGCGACTAAAACGTCCTTCACAAGGATTCACATTGAGAATTGTGCTAGGACGATTGTCTTTGCGTGGCTTTTGTTGAGGCAGCAAAACAAAAATGGGAAATTAACTCTGAACTTTATTCATACTATGTTTATTTGTATACTTTTATTTTATGCGGCTTTCAACAGCAATTGTTCCTCTTTTTTCGTTGTCCTTTGCTGCTCAGCTGTTTGCGTGGCACAAATAAGTTTCATATCCTTGACAACCCACTCAAAAGACAGAGAAGGACAGGCAGCATATTGGCGCCAGATGACACACAATCATGACGGCTGATACTTGCTAACTATTTGGTATAAAGTACATACATACATATATACATTCTGTCATGTGTCTTAAATCGCATATGATAATTTATAATCAATAAATTGCATCTGGATTATCTCAGGAACAAAAATACACACAAAGCATTGAAGTTTTCTTCAACTCTGTAGTTTGAAAAGAACTTAAATGTTTCATACTTTTCCTAGAAAACAACGCCAAGTCTTTCAATTAGTTCTAGAACATGACCCAAAAAAAAGACATTTTTACAAAAATTCATTTGTCTTGAGAATAATCTTTACTCTATGCCTAATCGATTATGAATGTGATGTCATCAAGTAGCGAGTTGTTTTATTTCGTAAGTACATACATGAAAATATGGTCAAGACCTTGAGTTAAAGCCTCTTTCGTCATCAGTTAACCAGGCAAACACACTATAAATGCGTTTCTTATGACTCATTCATTGAATTTGATTGTTTTTTTCTCTGTTCGATTTTTTCATTTATTGAGCTTAATTGCCCTTTGACTATTTTTGGAGGAGAAGCAAACAGCGTTAGATCTACATATTTGTTATTCTAGTTTGTGTCTTTGATGTTTTCCATTTTCTCAGATATTTTTCTGATTATCTTTTATCTTAATTATTACTTTATCTTTAAATTTAATGCCACAAAAAACTTGAACAATTATTTTACTAACACATTCTAGGGTTTTTCAACTCTCTTAAGGTATTTGTTATTTTATTTTTTGAGAGTTCAAAGTGTTTTTCATGTTTCATGTTGCATGTTTATCAGCTGATTAATGCTTGTAATATTTACATAGAAACTTAAGGTCAGATACTAAAGACCTCAAGCTTTCTCTATTTTGTTTTTTGTTTTTTCAATACTCAGTTCGATGATAAATGAGCAAAAAGTCTAAAGTAACTTTTTGTTTCATACTGTTTTTTTTTTTAATCAGATATGATGATTGGGCTATTCTCAGATTGAGTTAAGGTTGACCATGCTTTGGCTTCTTATGTATTTTGTTTCGTCTTTTTTTTCGAGATGGATAACCTCATTAGTTGTCATAGTAGAGTCAAATTTGATGGGCTGCTGATGATATGAAACTTGAATGTCGCAGTTAGAAAAACCCCCTCGTTGAACTGTATGAATCACACATCTCGGCAGCAGCTACTTTGTGGCATGCAGCATGTGCTGGCTGTCGGGTTGACTGTCAGGCTGACTGGAGTTTCCAAGACCTGCCGCCTGCTGGAATGGGCGCGCGTGAGTTTGGCCCTGTGACGGAGATTCAGACGGGAGACAAGTACGCAAAAAAACAAAAATGCCTGCAAGCAAACTAACAACTGCGACTGAGACTGTGACTGAGGCAGCTGCTATTACTGCTGCTGCTGCTGCTTCTTCTACTTCTGGTGGCATTGTCCTTGCTGTCATCCTAACGCTGATGTTGCGAAGGGTGGTTTACGCTGTCTGCCTGCCGTGCCGCTTAGTACACTAAAAGAAAAACATTTCTATTGAAAATCAGTTGCAAAACAACTTTAACTCTGAACTCAAGCAAGTTTTGTGTATTTTCAGAATTTCTGTAATATTTTCTAAAACTAAAAATTTTCTTCTATTTTTATCATATAACTTATACTCAATATCAGCACAGTATTCATCTTTGTGTGTTGTTTTTTCAAAGTGCAGCATTAACAATTTTCCTTCCTCATACCCAGCTCTCGTTCTCTCTTCGCCTTGTGTTTCTCCTCCCTTTGGCCCTTGTTGTATGTAGCTTGTTGCCACTCGCAGAAATCGTTGCTTCTATATTTTGGGCAGACAACAACAACAACAACAACAACAGGAGCAACATCAGCAGCGTCAGGACTCATCCTCATCCGACCAAAAGTCGGCAAAAACTCGGGGGTTGGCATGCGGCATGCGTTTACATTCTATTATTTATTTTCTATTTCATTCTCTATTACGTTTTGTGTTACTGTTCTGTGTTTTCTGTTGTGTTCGCTTATTCGCACAGTGTTTTTGTCTCAGGTCGAGAGTCCTTCTAACGCGATTTGAGTGAAAATTTGCTTGAGCCACTCACAATGAACCTACAGTAGTGTCTCCACAATTGAGCATGCTGTATTTTTATGTTGGAAAATAAACATTCAGGATAGTATAGTTATATTGTACTTAAAAAAAATGTAGTAAATCAAACTTAATATAAATATTTCCTTTTTTTTTTCATTCCCCAACTTTCATTTACTTTTTTTAACTTCCATATAAGCTCAAGCCAAACTACTTAAAACTGCCAGTTGAGTAGCTTCCGTTTATTTTTTAAATTTAATGACTTCATTTCGAGTCCATAAAAAGATTTTATTTTTTCTTTGGCTGCATTTCCGTCGCTTGTGAAAATTATGAAATTTCCGGTTTATTTGTACAAGCAGCAAGTGCCAAAAAAAAAAAGAACCTAAAGGAGATGAAGTTTTCGGGTATGGATCTGTGACCACCCAATATGAAGCAGCTGGTATGCTCTCTTTTCGGGTTTGTTGACTTTTGGCTGCGATTCCCAGGACGCAGGACACAAGGACGGACACTGGCACCACAGGCGCCATTTGTGTGCTATGTTGAAATTGCCCAAAAAGGAAAACCGCACGCGCCGACAACAGTTGATGATACGGTCCGGGTTTGGTTTGGTTTGGTTAGCCCAGCCTTGATCCTGGTCACGATATAACTATATAGAAAGCGACGCCCGCCAGCAATTACTTCACGTTCTGTAAACAAACAAACGGAACGAAACGCAACGATAGAAACGAAGTCACATAAAATTAATTTCTACACTCTCGACAAAATTGTTATTTTGCGTGAAATTTTACGACACCGTTTCAATATATATCCTGCGGTGTCCTGAATGTCCCGTGCTCCTGCTGCGCCTGCCAATATAAAAACCACCCCGCTTAACAGGCTACCCCTAAAAACTCGAAAACATTCTTTTTGTTCTTTATTCGTCCTTTGTTTTAATTTATTACTGCTCTTCGTTGCTGCTGTTGTTGTTGTTGTTTGTTTCTGTTGGATTATTGGCCTGCGTTGGTTGGTTCGGGGGCGGATTTTTTGTTGTTTCTGTTGCCCCTTTTGTTAGGTTGATCCTTGTTACTTCCACGTGTAGGTCACATCGCTTGCATTCTTGCAATTAACATACTCGACACTCGGCGTTATTCAAGCGTTCCTTCGAGTGTTTGGCATGCCTTTGATACTGTTTCTTTTTTTCTATATTTTTTGTTGAGAGTTGAGAGTTTACTTTTCGAGCAGTGTAAACAGTTTAACTTGTCGTCAGCGCTAAATCGTAACTCATTTGGAAGTAATTGTTGCTGTTACTTGACTTGGCAATAATCTTAAGTGGGTTTTGAGTGCTCAGATATTATTATGATTGCAAACCAATAGATTTGTTTGATGTTCTAAATTGGATTGTTATTGCTTTTTTTTGAGAAAAGAATTCCTAAATTGTTCTGCCTTATACTATAACATAGCCTGAATGTTTCTGGTTTGTGTCTTGTTCACCACAAAATTTAATCAACTGGCCTAACCGCGCTTGATAATAAACCACCATCAACATCTAGTACACCCCTCACACACACTCCCACAACACACACCCACAGAAAATCGATAAGACACTTTTGCATTGACCCAGTCCATTATTGTCCATTTATCCATTAGCCCAGCCAGGCCAGCAACAGTATTGACCACAACTTATAATTACACAGTGCAACAATCTATTTTTTTTTTTTTTCATTTTTAGTTAACATTTTCTTTTAACTTTCACAAACATAAATAGTTTGAATATGCGTACAAAAAATTTTTAAGTTGTAATTTTGGAATAAGGCAACTTCAATTATTGAGACAAGAATTTTTTTTTATATTTTCATTTTGTTGCACAGTGTAATTATAGAGCCTAGTACTTTCTGTTGCCGCTTGGTTGGGGTCCTGTTTTTGCCAATTATAAATATAGTTATAAAAAAGGTTCTCAATGCTGTTGTAGTTTCTTTTTTTATTTTCCATATAGTGCAACAATTTTTGCTCAGCCACATACAAAAATTGGCCAAGTCTGGCTATCGAGTTGAGTCCATTTTCTATTTATGGGGGGGATACTAAAACAATTTATGTTGGGGTGCTGTTCATTTAGAGCGACAAGACCGGAGAGAAAATTCACTTTGCAACCAATGGCTCTGCTGCCATGTCAAATGCCAAGTTAAAATAACAACAAGACAAAAGAAATAGAACAACATGACATGACAAGGGAAACATGGGAACATGGCGCCAATGGCGTCGAGTGCCCAGTTTAGAATTCGGGCGCCACTCGAATTGACTCTCTTGGAACACTACGGAATTGACAAGTTGTTGTTTAGCATACTTTTATTGATTTTTTTGGGTTTTTTTCCAAGCTTGTTCCGGGAACAATTGATAAGCGTGATTGTTGTTGTACTTATGTTGTTATCAGTTATCCGAAGCTGCTGATGTGCTCAGCAAATTTATCCTTTTTAAATTAAATAACGATCATTTAAATACAATAATGCACCAGCTAGAAAATGCTGTTCGTGATTCGTTCTATAAGGAAAAAGCTAATTTAAAGCAATCCAAAATTACAGATTTTTTAAAAAATGCCTAAAATATATTTATATTTAAGCAATCTTAGAAAATAAACCACAAATAAGAAGTAAAAAAATAATTAAGAGAAAAAATAGTTTTTTCTTTAACACCGGCTATAACGGCTATCGGTTATTACGATGATATATTGCCGGTCCCTTGAGTATCGTTATAACCGGCATCTACTGTACTTTTATTGATTTTTTTTTTGGGTTTTTTTCCAAGCTTGTTCCGGAAACAATTGATAAGCGTGATTGTTGTTGTACTTAAGTTGTTATCAGTTAAGCACGCAAAATGCCAATGCCTTAAACTTGCTTATCAGCAGCTGCAAACCAAAATGCCCCTTAACACTTTACTTAAAGCTCACCTTGGACCTGGCCTGAGTTGTGTTTCAGATTCTCTCGGTCTCGTTCTCGTTCTCGGTCTGGGTCTGGTTGGTTCGCTTTGGGCATTCATAAATCCCATTTGGTGGCAGCAATTGCAGTTGTCTGCGGTCGTTCTGCAAAAAAAAATATATACATATATGCAATTCAGCATAAATGTGTATAGAGTCTGTGTGTGTGTGTGGTGGGTGGTTTGGATTGAAAAAAAGGGGGGCCATAAAGGCATATCAAATTCACTGCCTCCGGGTTGTAAAAAGCGAGTTTGCAACAGCTGTGCACACACCTTGATGTTGTTGTTCTTTAGAGAGAGAGAAAGAGGGAGATGAGATGCCCTTTGTATACTTTAAATTTAGCGTAAACTTTTGCCTGGCAGGATTCTTCATTCGTTGGCGCAAGGAAAGTGAAAAATGTGCTGTTCAAGTTTTCAAGGTACTATTATTTGCAACAGCGTCTTTTGTATGGTTTGGTTCTGCTGTTGGATTGTGCCTCAAATGCTCATTTGTCGATGCTGGAAATAATCGTAGCGAGCAAGTTGAATGTGCCACCAAGTGGGGTCTAGTTGCATGAGCCTAAAGACGTTAGCAGCGATTGGAGCTGAAGATAGAAAATGTCTTAAATTGGTTTTCAACATATGATGTTGCTTTATTCGATCTATGAAAAAGTAGCAGACGTTAAGCAATTTTAACTGAATAAAGGTTTTTTGTTGGGTTTTTTGAGGTGAAAGGCAAAACTACAAGCAGAAGACTTAGTTATAAGCTAAACAGATAACATAAATTACAAAACGAAAATGATTTATTTATTGAAAATAATTGTGCTTTTCATTATTGAATATCATAAACTTGAGCTCCTTGCTCCTTCTGCTCCATGTCTAACCAAACTTCATGCCACACTCACATAATCAAGATATTATCTGCCTTAAACAAACCACACACACACACAAATTGTCACCTCATCCGACATATAACCACAATAATGCCCCACCAACCCTTGGAGCTTTAGTAAAATCTTAACACGCATTTCAATCGTTGCTTTGCATACCTATACCTATCTTGCTCTATGTCTATTTCATTCTCTTTCTGTGTGTGTTTTATCCACCCACAAACAATTAACAGACAAATGCCAGAATATTATACCTCAAAAGTGAGCTCATGTTTTGGGCATTTGTCAAGATTTATGTACAAGTGCTCCTTGGTCAGTTTACACAAAAACACACACACACACACTGCCAGTTCAATTAAAGCAACTTGTGTTTTGTGTTGATTGCCAAGCTAATAATAATGAGCTCTTCCGTTCAAACAGTGCAAGCAAAAAGTATGATGCCAAGCAATCTAACTGATACATCTGCGTTGGCGTAGGCGTTGTTGCAATTAAATAAGTAATTAACCTTCTTAGTACCCCACTTCCAATTTGCCTCCCCCCCACCCTCTCCCTCTCCAAGTTATGTAACCTACTTCGAAGAACAAGCCTTTATTAAGTTGTCTTGCTTTTTTTGTATATTTTTTTGGGCGCGTCTTGAACAAATAAAAATTATTAATGATTTTCTTTGTGCTTGCGAGAATATTTCAATATTTTTATTGACAGGACGACTCTCTCTCTCTCTCTCTCTCTCTCTTGTGGTTTGTCAGCCAACATTCTTGTGAAGGCCTCAATGCAAAAATTATGAACTTTTCACACCTTAATGGCCACAAGCCCCCAAAAGGCATTTATGTAGGTGGGGCAGCCACATATGATGTATAACGGTTAACGGCCTTGCGGTTTGCAAAGCTATTAAATTTTATGAGCCCTGACCATAAACAGCCAGAGAGACACACACAACAAGAGAGAAAGACATTATGCCACCATAATTAATTAGGAAATATATATGTTTTATGGCATTTGATGACCAACAAAGTTGTTAATTAGCCACAAATAATAATGTGTTGCTGATATTTTTAGTGTGAGACTAAAAAATAAACTATAATTGTTTGCCGAATACCCCTATTAAAAAATGATGTTCCTCTGTTTTTGGTTGCCTGCATAACAAATAATGGAAAGTGTTTGATAATTTTTTAGTTATATCAAATATAATGGTATTGTATTTGCTAATGCTTGATTGTAATGAGCTCTTCAAAAGGTATTTATAAGATTTTATGAAGATTATGAAAATGTTTACAAAACATTCTTCTGATTTTTAAAGTCCCGGTAATTTCGTGCCTGTAAAAAGGCATTCGAGTACATTTGAAACTTTTCTTACATACGAAAATAATTATGTAGAAATCTTAAAGAAAATAATAACATCGCTCAATGAGTATAAACTAATTGACTACTTGGAATCGAAGATAATAACTCAATGCCAATATCAAAGTCATTGGCTTAATGCGCTTGGGCTTGCATCTAAATTGATATTTTCTAGATTTCCCTTCAATTATGATTGGCTGCTGCTGGTTTGAACTGAGTTAAAACTAATTGTCTGTTCAAGCAGCGACTTTGCCGATGCTTTCTTCAACTTCTTGGCTTGAATGCTCTAATTTCCCACTGTCGGCTTTGTCTTTGTTCTAAGCGGATTTTAATGGTCTTGGCCCCAGCTTGTTCCATAGTTGAGTTTTAACCACGTGCAGCGTTTGCTTGTTGCTTGTTCATTGTTGTTGGTGGTGGCAAACGGGTTTGCATTTATTTTTTTTTTGTTCCTTACCACACAGCTCAAATAGAGGCAAGACATACTACTAGCAACATATGCCACAACGATTGCAATTAGTCTGGCTAAAGTCGTGCCTAACGGTAAAATGCTGCATAGATCCCAGAGTCGTTGTCTACTACCTCATAATCGCATATCAAAAAGCTCGTGAGATTTACAAACGATAATGTCGGCTCAACTTAGATAGATTACAAGTCAGCAGCAGCAGCAGTATTTTTCTTTGTAGACATTCAATTTTGTGTTTGGAATTTTTTAAGTTGGAGAATCTAAAATGGATTTTCTATGTTTTTGATAAATATTTATTTTGATAATTGCGATTTTCATTTTCTTCGGATTAATTGCATTTGGTTGGTAAAGTTTTCAATTCGCTTCAAAAACTAAAAATTGATCAAAAAGTTTCACAGTTCTTTATTAGGCTGTTTATGATGGCTTCAAGTTTTGCTTTTAAGGTTATTTGGTTGTTTATAAATATTTTATGGCTTACAACTCAATCACAAACCTGCCACAAGTTGAAGTCGCACCATTTATGCGCAATTCGATTGGCGGTTCCATTTTTGGTTTTTAGTTCCAACTCGCATAAAGTTTGTAAGTTATTTTTTAGTTTCTTACATCATTTTCGGCCTGTCAATTAGCAACGCATATCAAAAACAACTTCAAATACCATCAATCTTAATTGATTGTGAGAGAGAGAGAGTGAGAAGTTTACTTCATTATAAATTCAGTGAGATGTGTTGCTAGGGAACGAGGGGATCCTTGTGCCATTTATCGTTGATTATTTGCGGACATCATCATCGTTCGTGTCAAGTTGACCGTGCGACAAACTTAAGTAGCATGAATTATGCGACAGTCACTCAAACAACAGAACACAAAATATCATCAACTACAACGGTTTTTATCTGTGTTTTTGTATCGTGTATCTGCATCTTTGCAGTAGTCTTTATTCTGTCATTCTGTCTCTGTCTGTGTTGGGTTTTGTGCTGTTGCAAATTGTGGGCAATCATTGTCAATTTACAATGCATATACAAACAGAGCTGTCTTCAACTCGCCTTGTCGTCCACTTACTGCCATATGCTTGCTTGTTCAATGTAAGAAAGTAAGTAGGCTAAAGTAGAGATTGGCTACGAGTAACGAGAATGTAGATTTTTACAACAATTGAATGAAAAGTCTCACGTTAAGTAAACTTAACTTTACTAAGACGTTTCAATTCAATGGATTTGATCTAATTAATTTTCATTCTACTTTAGCGTTTTTAGTGTAAGTTTTAATTTTTAAGTAGAAGCTAGATTGTCATACTTGGTTCGAAGATATTCAAGAAGCTTAATCAAAAAATTCCATATCAAAACTAAATATGAATAATATTTGAAATAATTTTTGTTTTCACTACATCATTGTAGTTCTTTATTATAAACAATTGTAGACAGACCAACATATGGCAGTTAACATACTTCAAGTACAAGCTTCACTGTACCCGCATAGCTGTATCTAACACTGAACGGTTTAGCCATCGCACCTTGAACTACAAGCGGCTTTCAATGTGCATGTGTCACAGCCGGCGTCGCTAACGGTGACAACCAAGCAGCGGTAGCTTTATGTAGGTGCTTTCAAACGGGCTTGAAGGGGGTCTAGAAGTACGGGTTAGACTCGCTTCTGCTGACTCTTATCCAAGCGCTGAGATCAGACAGCAGACTGTTTTTGTTGTTGTTGTTGTTTGTAGTAGATGATGTCGATGGGGTCGGTGTGGGTTCGTACGCTTTTATTTACTTTGTCTGCTGGTTTTTGTTGTTGTTGTTGTTGTTGTTTTTTTTACCTTTTGTACAAGTTTTTGTCTGTTTGTTTATTTTTGGTCGTTCAACACTTTTCACGCTTTTAGCTTGCAGTTTTTGCAATTTGTTTTGTTTGCTCTTCTGCTTTTTTTTTTATATTTCGTTTTTAGGCAAATTTGTATGTTTTGTGCGTTTGCTTTGCAACTTTTATTTCATTTATTTGTTTATATATACAGAGTGAGAGAGAGAGAGAGAGAGCAATTTGTTTATTGTTTCTCGCGCCGTACATAAATCCAATTGCTTAAATAAATAGCCCACAGGCAGAGCCTGGCTTTGGGGGATGTGGGTGCCGTTAGGGACGCCAAAAAAAAAACCCGAAACGAAGCTCAAAAATTGTCGACAGCTGCTGTCAGTGATTAATTTTCATGTGGCGACACTTTGCATACAACAAATTCCAAAATTTATTCATACAAATTTACGGTCTTTACTTTCTGCTGTTGCACGATAAATGTATTTGAACAATTTCGGATGGGAACGACACACACATTAAATTTATGAGCCTCAATGAGTGCAGTTCACTGAAAAAATTTAGTTGAAGATCGAGTGACGATTGAATAAATTGAGCTGCAAGTTTGAACGTGTGAAATTTCTTAAGACCAACAGCCACTTAAAATACCATTTATAGAATGTGTTTTTGATTTGCTATTCAATGCTGATAAAGTTAGTTGAGTACAAATAATTATTTGATTTTATTTAGAATGCGAAATGTTCTCGATTTCTTATTTATTAATCAATTAAAAATTGTAATTTGTTGTCATGCAATTTCCTTCTGATCCTTGGCCATAACTTAACCCACTTACCCACTGCGTGCCACAGTGCGTGCCACTTGAAAGTAAGTCTTTGTTATGGTGAGTGAAGGAAGGGGGCATACTCCATACAAACTGAGACGCCGCTTATCTCGTTTAATGCGGCATATCATGCACTAGGAAGCTCGAACACATCTCCACCCACACACACACATCCACTTCAATCGTTAAGACAATGCTCTTACTCCAAAGGGAATCCATAGTGACGGGTGCTGGGTTCCAGGCCATTAGGTGCTCGCTGAGTACTAGATACTTGTGTGTGTGTGTGTGTGTGAGTGTGTTTGTATCTTTTGGATGCGTTTTGTCAAGATGCGTGTCAATGTTGTCAAACGGTGTCATCAGCCATTCAGTCTGTGGCAGTCTGCAATTTAATTTCATTTAATGTCAAGTGTTTGGTTTTTTTTTATTGTTGTGTCTCTATCTATATTTATATGATATCACGAGATCTGAACATAACTATGAGCATGCTTCTGCTTCTGCTTTCAACCTCAATTAGTAAATGCAGTGACTGTGTCGCCGCCGTATGACTAGTATTTTACTGACCCAGTCAAACCCAATTATATAATTGCCATGTAGCGGGACATTTATTTGTTGTCTGTCTGTCTGTCTGTCTGTCTTCTTCTAATGGGCAAAATACACCAAACCACATGCCATTGCCAATTAATAAGGCGTGCCATCGAGTTTTTGCCAAGTTGCAAATGCAAAGCGCCACCTGGCGTTCTACTATTAGCCTGACATCAGCTGCATTCTTTCATTACTTCCTCACTTACACTTCACCACTTCGACGACCCCACCTTATCCATTATCCACTTTGTGTGGCTTTGTGATTAGCAAATTGGTTTTTGCATACAAATTCTTGGCCAGTAATGATTTGAATTTGTTTTCTTTCTCAGTTTTGCTTTGGAATTTTGTTGCATGCTCTGTGCAATTATTTCGTAAATCGTACAAGGTCAGGTCAGAACTATTATATCATATAGTAGTTCTTATGAAATTTAATAACTCTTATTGCATTTGTTATTTTGTTATTCTTCCGGAACAGTAGTTATTAGTAATGCATTGAAATCCGAGCCGTTGTTGATTGTCTGGTATTTATTACAAGTTCAAATTAATTTTCTTATTCCATATCAAGTTGTTTAAAACGGAAGTACTTACTATATGATAATGAAACAATTATTCCAAAGAAAATAGGGAATAATAAAGAATCAATTTTTACCAAAAAGTAACTCTAAGCTAATAAAATCTTTTATATACTGTTTGTTCATCTTCATTCTTAAAGCTTGCAATCCTAACTGCCTTGGCTTTCGGTTCAAGAAACTTGTTTAAATTCAAACATTATCTGCAAAAAAGACGACAATAACTTTAGAAATTTTTCGTTTTGTTGAAAATTTATGGTGATTGTGTGGCAGTGGCGCCAAGTAATTACCACTAAAGCTGTGCTTGGGACACACTTTACAGCCAGAGAGTCCAGCATTCGCACTCGTTAAATGGACATTTCGACATGTTCAATTCATTCCTTTGGCCACTCGTAAAAGATATATATATGTACATATAAGTTATTGTCGTGTTGTGTCGGGGGCGGTGAGGAACCTTTATTTTAATAGCTAGCTATCTGCCTTCACGTTCCAGTGGCTGACCTCATTCGGCGGATACGCGCCACAAATACGCCACTAAAAACGCGATTTAAATTGCTAGAAATTGAAAGTGACACTGAGCGCATAACATTAAATAGACACAAAAAACACGCGCAAATTGCAGGCCAGCTTTCGGACGGACATAGCCGAGTTTTTATTATAACAAATTGCAAAATGCAAAAATAAAAAATAATTTGTGCCTCTGCCCTTTTCTATTTGTAAATTGAGTTAAAAAAATAACCCAAGAAGCACAAATGTTCCTCAAGAACGAAGGAGTGAGAAAAAAGGAGTGAGAGGGGAATCGGTGGTAACAACAAATTAGTAAAAGTAAACAGGCAACTAATGCAACATTTGCTTAGAGTTAAACAAAGTCGTTTCTACAGAAAATTTGTGTAAACAAAAGTATTGAAAAGGGAAAGAAATGTTGCAAGACCGAAAAGACATGAGGGAAGGCATACAAGTGGGTTTAACTAGCTACAAAAATGGCCTGTTAAAGTATTTAGTTGTAGAGAGCAATTTAAACATATCATAAGCGAATAGAAAAGAACAAAGTTTTCTATTAAAACTTTTTGTTATATGTTAAAAACCAATATACCCCATTTAAACACTTTCACAACAAGGGTTTGGTGGCTGCTTTGTTGAAATGCAAATTGGCAGTTAATTATAACACTGTTTAATCCTTTGGGGGCTTTGGTCCTTTTGGCCAACAAATAAGGATCAAATGACAAATGTGTCAAGTTGGCCTCTAAGCCGTCTGTTTTCAAAGGGCAACAAAATAGGGTTAAGTAAATGCTCGAAAGCGCAACTTGAAGTGCTTTGTCAACATAACAGGCAAATGCTTAATAACTTAAAAAAAAAACGAAAGAGCCAACAAATTTGTAGTAAAATGAAATCTTAAGCAATCGTTTTGAAGTTTATTGAAATGATGTAGTATTATTATTATCTACTCATAGAACACTTGGTAATTAATGTTGACATATTTCATTGAGCTCTACACATGGCGTATGAGCGATGTTGATGGGCTGTCAATGAAAAAGCCATCATTGAAAGCTAAACAAACAAACTCGAAACTCGGTTGGAGCCAGCGCTGACTGTTTATTTATGCAACAACAACAATGTGGCATGAAGGCTCTCTGCCATGCATGTCATAGCATGAAGGCAGCCGCAAGATACAACACGCATAATTGTATCTTAAAGATATACTAAGTGTGGCACGCGATATTCAAACATCAGTAGCTGAAGTTATTGGAGCACAACCGTCAATGTGTTTTTGTTTGTAATCTAGTTTAATGCCTCTGTCACTTCACTCCCCCGTCCAACCCCTCACTTAATAAGTGCGTAACTCGATGCATCCGAACCGCGGCCTGTCAATGAGGTGCTAATGGAGCTGGCTTTTGACTTCGACTCTCAACTTCAACAAACTTCAACTCGTAGTCTAACCATAACTTTGATGTACAGTTAGTTGAGATTTGTATAAATGTGGAGCCAAAGCCAAACCACATTCATGTTTTATCAGCCATCAAACAACAACACCAAGTTGCAAGTTTCAACTGCAGCGAAGTGCATCTTTAGTTGCACTTACCACTGCCTCATGTTTTCTATATACGTGTGTGTGTGTGTGTTTGTTTGTAATCTGAACCCACAGCTGTGGCAATTATGAATACATTTTTTTTGAGCCATGCTTGAAAGTTTTCTATGTGGTTTTTTTTTTTTTGCTTATGTTGCAGCAAGCTTTTAATTAAGTCAAAGCTAAGAGATAAAACTGAAAGCAGAGAGAAAATGTTTGTTGAGTTTTTATAACGTTCAAAAAAACGAATTTTAATATAATTCACTGTTAAAGCATTTATTTATGCTATGATAACGTTTAATTTAGCTATAAAAAAATTAAACATCCATTTGGAAAATTATTTAATTGGATTTATTAAAAGCACGAAAACTTTTAAAGTTCATATTAAGTGAATAATAATTTAAGCTTTCGCCTACATATGAATTCTACTATTTACTTTAAAATTACTATTTAAACGACGAGCGATAACAATAAAAATTATAAAATCCGACAGATAGACAGACCTTTAAACCTTTTTTGTGTAATGTGCAATGCTCACGCAACCAAAGTTGAAAGCTTGAAAAACAATCCTACTGCGAGTCAAGTTTTCATATTCAGTTACAAGCTTTATTGTGTAGAGAGCTGCCAAAATGATTTGTTATGTGTATTATGGCTTTGCTTTTTTAATGCTGACATATGCGATTCTGATTTAGATACAAATATTGCTATACAGCAGCTTATAAGCTCATAGCATGGTATAAGCTTTTGTCTGAAAAGATAAATCTCTAAAACTGATTAACTTCGACAAAAAGTATAAGGAGAGCAAAAATAATTACGTCACAGTCACCTTGAAAATGCGTTCATAAATTAGATATTCAACAAAGATACACAAAACAAAGCAATAAAACAGAGATACAGATATTTGTAGAACGCTGCTGCGTATTAATTATTTCCAGCAGTCAATTTGAAACATGAATAATGAATGTGAAATAGAAAATACACTTTCTAAATGAAGCACAAAGCTTTGTTTAAGCATTTTGCTGTGATGCTTTTCAAGCGCTAAAAACCAGTTCAACGCTTCTTTGCCTTTTGTTTTTTTTGGCGGCAAAACATTGTTGGAGCACGTGGTTCGTTATTTGACTCGCTGACTCGGCGGGTACCGGTTTAAGTATCTGTTTCTGTTTCTGCTCTGTTGCTGCCACAATGACGTAGTACTTTAAAACAACAGCAGCAACAATAACTGAAAAGATAAAAAAACACATGTGGCTCTGGTCGCAGATCTCGCAACTCAAACGTTCCATGACCAATTCAGTTGGTAAAGTGCGTTGTTGTTGCTGTTTATTTCTCTTCTAATTTAAGGAGGGGTCAATGTATTCAAACTTACTACAAAATAACAATTCGAAAAGCGGCAAGTAAATGTGAAATGAGCCTTAATAAAAAATCGCTTATTAAATTATTGAATTTTATTTATGTTGCTTAAGACGAAGCGTGTGTGTTTCAAGTGTTTCTTTCATAAATGATATATGTATGTAGCCAAATGTGTTGCAAGAATTCTTTAAGAATCTCACTTAAGTTATTTAATGCCTGCCATTTGTACTGTCCTTGAGTTATGCCTTGTTTTCCCTTCTTTGCCATTATTTATCTTGGTATGTCAATCAAACGAAATTCATTAAAGTACCCGATTCGATTGCGTAGCGAGTATTCATTTGAATGTATTCAAGATTAATTGCTTTTGCTTTACAAGAGATTCTAATTGATTTTAATGGTGCATATTATACAAAATCAGAAATATTTTTGTTTGGTTTTTTTTTACAGAAAAAAATGTATTCCCTAATTGCGGAAATATGCCCAACGAACCATTAAACCTTCAGCTAGCAAAAGTTTTCTATTATAAATAAATAGATGAATCTGCTGTTGGTAAACTAACATCCGAATGGTATTTATTGATTAAACTTTACAATTTGAACAAATACTTGAATTTCGATTCATTTAAAAAACCATGAAATTTACTTATTTCATCATATTTCGAACAATATCTACGGGGAAGGGGAAGACAATTGATTCGGTTGTTGGATTGCAAATCGTATTTAAAGTTTGCAAATAGCGCAGCTGAAAAAAATAGAAATTTTCAATAAGAACAACAAGTTGAAAAGTTTGATGAAAAAAAAAGAAACGAGACTGACTTGTAGCGCAATGGGATTCATTTCCATGATATCAGCTGCCTGTTTGAGCGCCTTGACTGCATCGCGTTCACCATTTGCCGCAGCCACCTTGGCCATTGCCTCACGTCTTGCCTCTTGCTCCACAGCCATAGCACGTTGCAAGGACTCGGGCATATAAATGTCCGTGCTGTAAGCGAATAGCAAAAACATTTATTTACTTAATAATTGGAGAGAAACTTACATTTCGACACGCTCGACACGTATGCCCCAGGGTTCGGTGGCACCACTGCTATCCAAGGCACCCTTAATTTGCCGTGACAGAGCCTTCTTGGAGGAAACTAGCTCGATGAGCATATAGCTGCCGGTGACATTGCGTAACGTTGTCATTGCCAATAGCTTGCAACAGGTCTCATGATCCATCACCTGCAAAATGACATCGAGGGGATTCTTGATTCTATAGTAGACGACAGCATCGACACTGATGGTCACCGAATCCTTGGTTAATATATCCTGCGGCGGCACATCTATCGATGTGGTCCTTAAATCAACTTTCGTATACGAATCCACACAGGGCACGATAAAGATAACGCCAGGCCCACGCGGACCACCTCGGAGCCGACCCAGACGCAATACAACGGCTCGCTGATACTCTTGCAAGATAACCAAACACATGAATATCGATAAGGGAAATACAAGGACCATCAGTATGTAGGATAGAACTATAAAGATCGTTTCAACCATGCTGTTTCCTTTACCCTCAGCTGTTAAATATTTTGATGTTAATTTGATTCAAACTTGGATAGAATGTTGAAGTTACTTGTTTTAACATTGCGATGAAGATTTACTTGGCGTCCTGAATCCGAGCTTCCCGTATCTGTATTTTCTCCTTCAGATTCTTCTTCTCCATGCTCTGTATCATATTCCACCTCGGTTTCATATTCTTCTTCTTTTTTCTTATCTTTCTCTTTTTCCGCCGAATCTCTCCTCATTGTTAGGAAGAATTTTTATGTGTGTGCTATAAATTTGATTAAATGAAAAATGAAAACTGAAATATATATTTTGAAATTCTCGACAAACCAAACAAAGGAACTTTCAAATTGTGCTTGTTTTCTTTCAATTTTGCTACCTTACAAATATTTGTTAGTGTGACAATTTAATGGAACTGTCATTTTTCTCATCTTTCTATGTTTTGAAAGGAAAATACTTGACAAGCCACTCAAGTCACGTTCTTTGGCCCAAAAAAAAAACATGATTTTATGCCTGACTGTCAGCAAAATTGTTTTGTTATAAAGAATATTGATATTAGGTAGCTACAAAATTGCAAAGTATGCAATGTCTCTTCAACAAGATGCTTGAATCAAGTTCAAAAAAACTTTATATAATGGTTTTCCACTTACTTTATTTGTATACATTTTATAAAGTTTCTACGCATTCCATATGTAATAATAATAACTTTTTTGATCAATTGAAACATTTGTTTAACCTTCAAACAAATTCAACTAGAGGCTAATGAAAAACATGCATAGGAGTGGGGCATCAAACAATAATAATATAAAAAGATGCCGTCCAAACAGAAACAGAAAAAAAAGGCCACAACAATTTAAATAATTAATTGCGCCGCATAGCATTTGCCAAGGAATCGAAAATTAAATTACAAATAAATTAATATAAATTATGAAAGAGTCACAGCTTAAGCCGATTAGCCGCGGATCGTTTTTTCTTTCTTTGTTTGACATTCAAAAAAAAAAAAAATAAATGTTTTTGGATTTTTATTGTTTCTCTTTCTATTTGAACCGAATTGAAATTGATGACAAATTTATTAGGCGTTACGAATTAATTAATTAGCCGCTTATTTGTTTGTATAATTTTTTTTATATTGTTTTTTATTAATTAATTAAACGTATCGCGCAATATTTTTATTTACTTGCTCTGCAAGTATCTAGCATATAAATTTTTTAAATGTAAAACAGGAAAAAATCTGGTTTTGTTGTTGTTCGAAGTAATCAATTTATGAGTTTACAATTTGCATACAAAATGATAAAACTGGATGGTAAATATAAAAGATAATTTCAATTTCAAGTTAAAGTAACTTTAAGGCAACACCTGAGGTTGTAATTAAGGCTCGATTGTGCACAAACAAAGGCCCACAAATTGGCCAGGCCAACACTGATTAATTAAATGAGTTGACGACTGTCGTGCAACGTGCAATGTTTCATCAAGCATAACGATCGATTGATCCATTAAATTAATTGAGTGTAGTGTAAACGTTTTGCCAACCCCCAAACCAATTTACACAGCCAGCCAGACAGATTGCTGAGGGCAGAATGAGACGAGGGAGGGGGTGTAAATACCTCTACCTCTTTCATTGACCATTGTCACGTTTATATGTATGTGTATGTTTGTGTGCTAGCTGCACTCAATTTAATGGTGCAACAGCAGCTGTTGCAAGTTGCGAGTCCGAAAGTCTGGCGCTAACGAGTATGGTGAAGTCTCGGTTCTCTAGACGCCTTAATTGATGCAATGCTGCCAATAGATTTTTATAGAGGCAGAGAAGAGGGAATGTCGAATTGTTTAACCAGTTAGTATGCTCTTTCTTGGACTGCCTGAAAAAGTTTTCAAACATAAAATGAAGAAAAGTCAATCAAAAATCGTGACATATGCAAAAAAAAAAAAAAAAAAATATTGTAACGAAAGAAATGAAAAAAAGCCTCGAAAATAACAAAAATGGCATAAAAAAAGTAAATAACGTATTATAAAGGGAAGAGGCATAATGTTATATCATCGATGAAAGAAAAAAAAAAAAAACAGAGGCGTGTGAACATTTTTTAAATAAAGTCAAGAGAAGGTGTGTGTATTGTTTGCTGGGGCAGGTTTGGTGTAATCCACGTGCTGTTTAGCTCTGGTTACTTTTGACGCAGTGCACTTTAATTAAGTTAACAACTGTTTCGAACAAAAGAGCAACAGCTAAAGCCAGCGATGCAATTTCTTTCGTCTTTTTTCTGCTGTGCGAAAAAAAAGAAACGAAGAAAACATCAGAGAAAATGCCGCTGCAGACCTGAGACACACGAGGGAACGCGGGCCAACGCTTTGGACACAGTTCGTTGGCTAAGCTTGAGACTGGAAATGGGTTTTAAGTCAGTCTGGTGTGCAACAGTTGCATAAAGAATCGATATTGGTGGGAGAGGTAAAGAAGGCGGAGTGACGACATCATCACCTGCTGCCGTTATCAACAATTTGCAAACCGAATATGGTCAATTGCCAGCAAACTGGTTTGCCTTGGAGTACCCTCAAGGGGTACAAAAAGTAATTACTGTCAAGTCAGAAAGCGATTTTATTTTTTGTTTTTCGTTGCTGTATCTGAGCCACCCACAAAGCTGATCTTAAAAAGTCTCAGTTGACGTCATTGCGAAACACTCAATAAACGACTTAATTCATATTCAAGCACAATTATCGCTTTTTCGCTTTCGGCGTTTTGGAAAATAATTGAGGAAACACGCGCGAAAACCAGCTGGAAAAACGATCAATTAAATGCTTTTCTGCGGCACAAATTGAAAAAACATTTATTGCCGCAAAAAAAAATTACTCTTAAAACTGCGGATACACACATTTTTCCAATAATTATCAAGCTTTTGAATGTGCAATAGTTTCAACAGTTTGTTTTACTCAAGAAAGTGAGAGAGAGAGAGAGAGAGAGATAGATATTTACTTAATTGGTTTGTTGTTAAGAGCGTTTCAACATTTATTCATATAATTATTTTCTTGACTTGATTTTTGTTTTGACTTGAAAATCAAAACTTAATTAGTTCATGCAACATGTGAAAAAAGTATGTTTAGTTAGATTGTCTTTAATTGAATTCTAAAATTAATTGTTTATTTATGACTTAACACAAATTTCTTGAAACCTTATTTTGGTAAGTTTAGAAAGCAATTTAAATCAATTCTCACTTAATTGATTTTTATTTTCATCTTTACAATTTAAATTAGATCTAGCTCCAAATCTTTCAGCTTTCAAAAATCCAATTTATTTTTTTTAATTGACCTACGATGAGAAATGTAATTTCAACTTGACTTTTCAACTCTCAATTCGAGAGTGGAACTTCCAACCCGAAAAAAAACCTGCTTCATTAAGAGCTTTAGATTTATTGCATAATCAAAGCTGAAGTCAAAGCTTAGGCCCTTCAAATTTCTATGGTAAACACTCGATACTTAAACGTAATTGAATTTTCACAGGCAAGACAAGTTTTTCAAGCACTTTTCGGTTTACATCAATTATCAAAGTGTTGTAAATGCGCTAAATGAGTTGGTTGGGAAACTTGTCTCTTCTCTTACGGTCTGTCTGTCTATCTCGTTTATTTATTGTTTTCGTGCTACATTCCCACGCCAAATCACAGTAGGGGGGATATCACACATCACACATCACGTTCATTGCAGTTGTAGTTGTAGTTGTTGCCCCGTCAAAATGGCAGTTAATGGGTTTCTAATTAATTTTTGTTTACGCCATAATCAAGCTTGAGTTTTTCAAGTGCACTGAACTTTGCCACCGAAACCAAACCAACAACAATAAAGTGAGAAATCAAGTTGAAGATGTGGCAGATTATGTGGTGTTATTGGTTAATGTTGCTGCTGCTGCCACACAGTGGCAAATTGTGTTGATTGAAGCGTGGCGTGGAGTGAAAACCTCCCAACATCCGCACCCTCATCATAAGTATCATATTTAGCATAACGGATCCATAACTCATGAGCAATCAACAACAATGTTTGTGTGTGTAAGTGCAACAATCAGCATTGCGATCAACAACAACTTGTTGCAGTTGCAACTATGAGGGTCAGAGTCAAAGTTCAATAAAATCCAATTAAACTGGCGCAGCTCAACTGGCCGGCCCCTCCCTGCCCTTCCCTGTCTCCCTGTCTCTCTGTCTCCCTGCCGACCCGCAGACCTTTCGCTCGTAAATCTCAATGTCTGAGGCAACCTGCCGCCTGCCCCGAAAATTAAAGTCTGTGCAACCTGCAGCAAAAGTTACAAAGACCAACTTGATTTAATAAACCCTAGCCAATGGTGAACTTTCACCGGCTTCAAACTCCAAAGCCATATTTATCTTCTTTCTTTCCAGTCAGTTTCAAATTGAATTCTTTGCAAGAGGCGGCCATTAAACGTGCAACGTACTGAAAGCTGTGTTGCAACTGCTGTATGCGCCTTTAATAATTCACAAAAAGAAAAAATGCTGCGCCTTAATTCACTTCTTCTTCATTAAGTTTGCTATTTTTAGCACATTTTTATTGCCCTGCGCAAAAATGGAGGCCAGCTATGTGCGGTTAGCATAAGGTCAATTTTGTTTCTTGCTATGTATGTATATTTCCTTGCCTTTAACCCCTTTGCACACCCGTTTTTATGACAGTTACTTCCGCTGATGGCACTTAAGAATTCTTTATTCGAACTTCGTGGTTTACTTTCTGTTATACAAAATGCGTCATGGTTGAAGTTGAAAAGAGTTTGCGGGAAAGTGAATGCCAACCGAGAAGGTCTCAAGTAACATTTATCTCAATGCTCATCATCATTAATCATTCGTTTCGATTTGGGCTATATTTGGATCATCATCATCAAGGAACGTGACATTTAAACTAACTTTCTTTTCAGTTTTAAAAGTATACCTAACTAAAAAACACATATTAAATTACTTGAGAAAAGTTCCTCTGGCAATAAGTAAGGCTTAAAAATATTTAACAAGACTAACAATCAGCTTAAATTTAGCAACTTTTAGTTGAATCCAGGATTAATGTGCTGCAGTTTTCTCTTCCTCTCGATTGTAAGCCTCCTCCAGCCATCTTCTTATCGTTGTAATCCTTTTCAAGTCTTTGGTAGCAAAAGTTTGGTCATCCATCACTTGCAGTAGCAACAACTTACACTACCCACACCGCAGAGCGTTACACACTTCTGTTGCATTATTTAGATTTTTGACTCACGTCACTTGACGTCGAGAGACGACGACCACTTTAAAGTTGCATGCCCCGTTGTGCTCGAAGTGCTTTGGCTTTTGAAACACTATCACAATAACACATCATTTGTCAGAGCAAACAAATGATGTTGCATGTTAACCTTATCATCTCATATCCGTTGCAGACAGTCAACTACAATGACAGTCCAGCGGACATTGAGTAAGTGTGCAGGGGTAACGATGGTGGTAGGGGGGATGGTTCGGTGCAACACCTAAGGTCAAGCGCTAAGGTTAGACTTTGTTTGGCGCAAAAAGAAAGACGGACAGGAGATGAAGACCAAACTTAGAGTGGACAATGGCAGGACATAACAAACACACAGGACAGACAAGTTGCCTGCTTCACAATCACAATGGCTGCTAATGAATAAACATGGCGTCGCCGGCACATCCGCTTTAGCTTTGTGCAGTCTACCCTTTCGTAATGTGGTTGCTTTGATTTTGTAACAAAGTTGTAACATTGTTGAAAAATATATTATCTACTTTTGTAATTTTTTTCTTAAAATATCTGAGAATTATGCATGGAAACAGTTTAGCTGTTTAATATTATCTCATCTGCAAGGGCATTTTTATCTTTCATTCACCTGAGAACTTTGTTGAACTTTATTTATTCATAAGTAACGTATACGCCGTATGTGTCGTCAAGGTTAAAAGTTGGGCGAAAACAAGTAACAAATTTATTGGGAAAGCAACACAACGAACATTGAACATAGTCCCATGGCACGACACGAACAATGTTATGTCTCTTCTGTTCGTGTTGTATTTCCCTACCCTACCCTCTCCTACCCGGTCTGAAGTGGACACCAATGTGTCTGTGTCGCTGACATTGACGCCTCTAATGATCAGCGGCATCGTCGGCGTCGTTGTCGTCTGCCGGACGCCCAAGCAAATGAGTTTGTTGTAAAATGTTGAAACACACCCCACAACATACGCCCACTCCATCCTACCTTCCCGCCCCCCTACCGCTACTCAGTGTGTATTGTTTTTGGGTGTTTTTTTTTATGTTGTTTTGGCATGCGGCATTCCATTACATCTTTGCTTGGGCATTGTTTATCCCATTTAAGCTTTTAATGGCACCCGCAAATGTTTGCAAATGGAGCAGGAGGCGTCCAAGCGAACTTCCGGCGACAACTGGAAGTGGAGTGCGGGTAAAGGGGCTGGGGCTTGGGCTTGGGTTCCCCACATGTGCCAGCGGCACTTAACCAAAAACGAGTTTACTCTAAGCCCTGTCAGTTGCAGCAGTCTAGAGGCAGTCTATTAAGGAAGTTCTTTTGACACTGAGTTCAATATACAATTTGCTCTCTTTTTGGGATTTGCCAGTTTTCAAAGGCAAAAGTTTTGAAGCGTATAAAAGTTGAAAGTTTGTCTTGAGTAAAATAAGTTAAAATAGCCAAAAAACTTCAATGAATTTAAGCCAGTTTGTTGCTCTTATCGATAAAGTGTCTGTTTATTGAATAGCACTTTCATTTATTGAATTGAAAAAGTGGCTAAAAACCAATAACCAATTGTTTACGTTAAATTTTTAAGCCGGCAGTTACCTTTATCTCGTCTACTTCTAACTGTTTACTTATTATGGATCTCTCGAACTACATCTGCCTTATTTTTCTCTATCCTTGCAGAACTCTTTCCTGAAGACACATTTGGGCACAAAAATAAAAGAATCCAACATGAGCAGACGGCAAAGTATAAGATACATCATGACGAGTTGTAATCTTAGGACCACAATGTTCTCTATGGCATGCCTGTTGGCATTGCTGCAGCTGCAGGTCACACCTATAGAGGGACATGTGCATCCTGTGCTCATATACAAGAATGCATCCACACAGTTGGGTCAGCTGGTCACATCGAGCACTCTGGTGTGGGAGAGCTACGATCCGAAGGATGTCAAACAGATGCAGTCAGCTGTTGAGGGTGGCAAATATCTAACCGAAGATGAACACTATCCGATCTATGTGTGCCGTGTGACCATCGATGGTGTGCCCACCTCTGGTCACACTGAAAAGGTGCAGCAGAAGCACGTTTGTGTTGCAGCTCTACACAAGCACAGCATCAACGAGAACTTTGATGTGCTCATGAACAAGGGACATTTGGGCAAGATTGCCTGGAAACGCTGGACCAAGTTTAATGTAGGCATTCCTGTTGGCGCCATTCGCATTGGCGATGAATCCTACATTGGCCGCCATCGAGCGGCTCCAAATGCTGAGGGAGCTGAGACGCATCGTGGCGCCGATTTCAATCTGGGCAGATTCGAGGTATTGGGTCTAGGCAAGATCAGGGTGGTGGAGAACGAGCGTGAGAAGAACTATGATGAGGGTGAGGTTCTGGTCGAAACGGAACCCTTTAGCTATGAACTACGCGATATCAAACTCGATCGACTACGCACAAGCATGAGGGAAAATATGACCGAATTGGGTAAGTTTGAGTCAGGTTTAATTCTATTTCGTATAACTAATTAAGCTTTTTGTACCCCTGAAGCAAGTGGAATTTTGGAGAATCGTGGCGATACTTACGACACCATGGAAAAGGTGATGAGCTACAGTTTCGATTACTGGCAATACTGGGGATCACATGAGGGTGTTGCCAAGGGTCTGCCCACTAAGATCTATGAAAAGAATGTAGCGACACCGGCTGAGATCAATTGGGCATTGAAGCGAGGCGAAAAGCGTCACGAGAACAAAGCTGTTTACAGTAAACTCTGGCCAGGCACTGCGATCAATGTGACACTGCGTGGCAACTATGTCACCTTAGAGGCACCCTATACCGCCAAACTGTCTGCTTTCTATTACGACAGTGAAAGTGTTTCGCGCAAAATAAGTGCTGAGGTAATTATTTGAATGAGTTTACCCAAAGAACCCAACTCTAAGAGATTCTGTTTGCTTTTCAGGTGCGTAAAAGCTATTTGAAAGATGTGAAAATGGAGTTTAGTCCCGTCTATTGGATTGAGAATGGCACAATGGTGCCGACAACAACCACAACATCAACCACATCGACAACAACACATGCAACAACCACCAGCACAAATGAACCAACGCCCATAAATGAGCCACCGCTGGTTCGATTCGAACACGTTGGTACTAAGCATTCCGGGCCCGATTCACTCGAGAAGACGTTAAGTGATTCGACGGCAACCAATGAGATCAACTCGCATGAGGCGCCCGAGAATATGTCCTCGAAGGATGCAGCGCTCGCTGGTTTTGGCATTGGTGGCGCTGCTGGTGGTGGTGCGGAAAGCAGCAACAAGTTGGCGAGAGGACTCGCTGGAGCTTTTTGTATGACGCTAATTGTGACGCTGTTAAATCTGTAGATGGAGAATTGAGGGTCTCCCAATTAGCATAGCGTTTAATTGTTGTTGTTGTACCTGTTGTACCCGTCTTTAAGCAAAGAGTGTCGTCACACACACACACACAGCCAGAATGATCAAGACATACATGATAATATGAGAAAGCCAAAAAAGTCAACGAAAAACAAACCGGATAGCCAGTTCTCTGTGTAGGTGTTTGTTTTTTTTTTTGGATGTGTGTTAGAGAGAGGCGAATAAAAGTTGATATTTTTTATACTTGGCCCCTAACCCTCCTCTCATTCCTCATCTATGGCTTCTTCTTCTCCTTCATATATATATACATAAATACCATAGCGAAAACAAACCCAATTTAACTTTAAGAGAGAAACACAAAACATTCCTAAAACTTGTCCCTCACAAAAGGAAATGAATCAAAAGTACATACATATATCGAGTATATAGTATAGTATATAGCATTTGTTTTTAAAAGCTGCTTTGCATTGTTTATTTTTTTTTAAAAACAAAAATTACTTCTGGCTTAGTTTTCTCTTTTGGATAGGTTTGTTAGGCCCAAAACAAAGCATTCACAATAAGCTGTAGTAAAATAATAATAATAATAATAATGAATTGAATGATCTGGCGAATGATATAGGGTTGATATATATTATGTATGTATATTAAATATATCTATGATATGATGTATGATGTATATGTCTAAAATGTAAAATCTATGTAAAACATAAGTAATAATATATATGTACGTATTTTAATATTTAAGTGAAACACACTCCAAATATGTAAATTAGTAACTAGTTGTTCTTAAATTTTCTGACAAAACTATAATTTGCTTGAACTTTTGCTCTAAGTTTAAACTTAAATTGAAAAACAAACAAATTTGTTTTCTATTTTGCTTTCAAAACCTTTTTATTTAACAGAATCTCACAAAAAAAACTATAATTTCGTTTTAAAGAAAAAAAACAAAAACAAAAACAAAATAAAGCTTGTAAATTGAATTTGATCAAAGTTGGTTTTGATATATATTTTTAAATGATTGGCTGATAAATATTCTGAATTTTGATTTTTCAACCACACTTACAAAAAACCTTAACCCCATAACTTTGTATTATATTTGCTTTATAATTCAAGCAATCAGCTGTCTGTGAAACTTGTTAAATGAATTAGCATTGATTTTAAATATATACAGCAAACAAGTTTCTGTTCAACAAAGCCGAGCTAGTTGAATAACTTACTACATATATCTGATAGATATGATATGTAAACATTTTGTTTGGCTCGTACACTTCCAATATTGTTAGAACTTGACGCTGATTAGTTAAATTAAGTTGATGGATCGATTGCTTTGGAACCAAAAACACAAAAGAGGCTGCCGCTAAACGGCAATATTAAAAGTCATGGATTTGATTTAGTACTAAGAAACACTTTTTCCCTCTCTTTAACATACAACTCAAGTACTGAACAAAACTGAACTGAAACTAACAATCAAAGCCAACACTTTTTTATCTTATTATTGCTATGATATATGGCCGACACAACGCGGCATTAGCCGAACACTAAGTATCCAATTACATACATCAAACACCTGCAATTGTTGAATTTTTCAATTATTAATTTCTTTTGTCAGCCATTTAAAGACACAACTGACAGTTAGACACTTAAACCTTGTTGATATGGCCGGCAGATAAACAAATCAAGATGTCCGTCTATAACTCAACGCATAATTTTGTCAGGTTTTTTTTTTTGAGCTACTTTAATTAGCAGCGCGCAGTATTATTTATATTTTTTATTGCGGCTTTTGTACAATTCAAATAACAAATTAGCAAATGAAACTGCCACAACACTATTTGAGTTATCTACTTTTATTTTTGTTCGTTTATTATGCAAAGCACAAATACGTTAATTATATCTATGTATGTGTGTATAGTATGTTCGTTACCACGAATAATTTTTATTTTTTTATTACACATCAATTCAAGTGTGGGCTCTGCGCTGTTGCGAACACTTAACAAAAGGCCCCCAAAATAATAAAAAGCGGTTTTATTTTTTTTTTTTATACGCGTTAGAATATTTATTTTGCTGGCTCGATGTTGAATACATATGTATATTTTTAAAGCGTGACCACATGAAGTCGATAGCCAAAACGAGTTCTCAGCTGATGCCAAATGAGGTGCTTGTTTCGGGCGGCTCGGTGAGGGGCGTAGCAATTGCCAAGAGCCTGTGGCACGTTTCACATTTACAACACAATGCGTGTTGGACCACTTTTGGGGGCGGGCAGAGCAAAGCAACGCAACGCTTCAAAGTTGATTAACCCCATGAACTCATGCTGTGAGCCAACAAATACTAACAAAAGAATGGTGAAGAATGGCAAAAATTGTTCACTAGAGTTTAATAGCATCTCTCGCATTACAAATTGGCTTCTATTTAAGTTTGATTCTTGACTTGAATAGTTAATATTTGCATCAATTAATTTTGAAACAGAAATTATTTCCAATTTATTTTTCGTTGTTTATGTGATAGACAAATAATGCTGAAAGCTAAATTGAGTTTGTGAATAATTTGTGCAACAGTTGGACTTAATTAAATATGCGTTTGAAGCGGTCTGCCATTGATTTGATGCATAAATTGCAAACAATTTCAACTGCGTTTATCGCTACAGAATAATCTGCATATAATATAAAATGCTAATGATGGGGTTCGAGGATTGGGGGAAGTGCATCAGTCCTGGACTCTGTCGCTCTGCTCGGCTGGCTAACCAAAAAAAAAAAAAAATGTTATGCATCGCTACCCTGAAACAAAAGCAACCCTTTTACACTCTGGACTATGGGCTATGGACGTGTGTTTGTGTTAACTGAATTTCGTTCAGGCCCAGACCTTTAGGCTTATCGACGTGCAATCTGTTAGCTGCATTCAAGCGTGACTCATTCTGTGAGTGTGTTAGCTGTGTGTGTATGTTTGTCAGCTTGTTTATGTATGAACTTGAGCTGCACTTTGTGCAATTTACTTGCAGCTCTGCTCACGCTTTTTACGCTTCATAATTTTTTAAGCGGTTTGCATTTATTTAGCTGGCAGTTTGTATCCTTTTTGTGTTAAAAGGGGCGGGGGTAAGTAATAATGTGGCTTTGAGTTATTTATTGCTTTAAATATGTACATTGACGGCACTGTTGACCCCTTAAAAAATAGGGTTATCTTTGACCAGATTCAAAAATCAAAAGAAAAAGACAATGAAAATTTGTAATATTGCCAAAAGAAATGTTATTTCATTTATTCAAGATTCTATCAATGTCAATGCTGTAATCTTCATTGATCACTTAGAACCTACCTCCTCGACCTCCCCGTCCACCACGGTTGCCTCCTCGGTTGAAACCAGGGCTGCCTCTTTGGTTGAAACCAGGGTTGCCACCAAAGCCGCCATTGCCCCCTTGGTTAAATCCATTGGGTCCTTGGTTAAAACCACCATTGGGTCCTTGGTTGAAACCACCATTGGGTCTTTGGCCAAAACCACCATTGGGTCCTTGGTTGAAACCACCATTGGGTCCTTGGTTGAAACCACCATTGGGTCCTTGGTTGAAACCACCATTGGGTCCTTGGTTGAAACCACCATTGGGTCCTTGGTTGAATCCACCATTGGGTCCTTGGTTGAAACCACGATTGAAACCAGGGTTGCGACCAAAGTTTCCACCACGATTGCCTCCATGGTTACGTCCTGGGCCACCAAAGCATCCTCCCTGACCACCTCCTTGCATGTTGTTGCCTTGTCCACCTGGCTGACCTCCTTGCTGACCTCCTTGCTGTCCAGCAGGCTGACCACCTTGCTGTCCACCAGGCTGTCCACCAGGCTGTCCACCAGGCTGACCACCTTGTTGTCCACCAGGCTGACCACCTTGCTGTCCACCAGGCTGTCCACCAGGCTGTCCACCAGGCTGTCCACCAGGCTGACCACCAGGCTGGCCACCTTGCTGTCCACCCGGCTGTCCACCAGGCTGTCCACCAGGCTGACCACCCTGCTGTCCACCAGGCTGACCGCCTTGCTGACCACCTGGCTGTCCACCAGGCTGGCCACCTGGCTGACCGCCTTGCTGACCACCTGGAGCTTGAGCAGCAGCGATGGCCGCCATGCCAAGCAAAGCGAATAAGATAAAGATACGCATATTAAATTCTTTGACAAACTCTTAGTTTGACTGATTCCTTCTACTCGGATTGCCGTGCTTTTAAAGAGAAAAAATGATTTGAAATTAACCAAAACACATCACAACAGCTGCTAACTGAAAGAAAACAAATTTCTTTTGTATAAATTGGCTTTATGTATTTAATTAAATAGAACTTGCACGAGTGCTTCATAAATAAATAATAATAATAAATAAATAACAAAGTACAGCTGGTTTTAAAATTTTGCACACAATATGTTTGATCTTACTTCGTTTTAAAATAGAAATTTAAACAGTGGTGTTCCGAAAACAAAATGCAAAAGCTTAAAAAATATGCAACACACTTGATAATTTTAATGTGATGTCAAGAAACATTGCGAGCCAATAGATATGAAAAAATAAATAGAGTAAGTAATAAAGTATTATTCAATGTGTGTTTTATGGCAGATAAAATCAAAAATACAAAATAAAAACAACACAATTTTAATTATAGTTTTATGCCGAAAACTCTTTAAGTCAAACATTACAAATAAAATAAATTTCAAATTATAATAACTATTCTAGTCTTTTTTTGAAAGTAATTGAAAACCAACTAAAAGTCAAATAAAAAAGCATTGACTCAAAATAACCATTATTATTAAAAGCAGTACCGAAAAAAGTATCAGTAAATCAACCAAATAAATGAGTAGAAAATATGTTGATCAAATTTAACCATTATTTTGACCAAAAAATTATATTGGTCAGAAAAGACCTTTATAATTTTTTTTTTGTTAAATTAGTAAATAAATAATATTTTTTTAAAAGTATATATTGTTCAGCCAAGACTTAAATTTTTTTTTCGATTTTCTTATAAATTTTATTTAAAATTTTCTTTTTTATAAAATTGTTGTGGCTAAAATTCATAAACTAAATTTTACATAGTAACGAAAACTTGTACTTATCAGATTTTTTTTACAGTTTATGACATTTACCGAGCACTATATTCCTCAATATTTTCTCAGAATACAGAAAGGTCTCTCGACACTTATTTGTGTAGCAGGAGTTGTATGCACAATTTTAGCTAATTTATATACTAAGTATGGTAAGGAATATTTTTTGTTTGCCAAAAACTCATTAAGTTCGCATCGAACTAACATAGCCATCAATTTCGGCATCTGATCTTATGAGCTCAACTGAGCTACAGTCCTCATCATCTGACGACGACTCAACCTCTAAACTTCTAAGTTCTGCTCTCAAGAGCGATACGGGAGGACTCATCAACAGCCATATTTTGAAAATTTTACGTCTCTGTGGGCTTAGTTACATTTTCTGTAACTATAAAACATTGTATAAGAAAAACCTGATTTAAAGACAGCTTTTAGGAAACCAAATTTTTTTTAAATTCAGTTTGGCTCGTTATTTTTTAATGGTGATAAGAGTACGTCTCACCAGTGGATTCAATTCGCCACGGATCACTCTTTGCCATTTGCCGTTTTTAATTCAACTTTAAGACGCTCATGGAACAGATTTTCAGGAGTTTGGAAATGGACCCTATTAGCTCAATAAACATTGTGACGTTAGCTAATAAGGAATTCTCAAAGTTGAAATCTAAAATAGTAAAGACAATTAACTGGAAACGGATTACGGAAGAAACATTCTGAAAGCAATAACAGCCTTGATTCTCAACAAGAAAAAATTCCTGAAGAAGAGGACGACAGCTTGAACGTTGATGAAACTGAAGCGGTTTGCATTAGTTAAGCTGAGAGGATGTACCCTTTTTGGAACAACAGTGGCGGGGGTAAGCAAAAATTTAATTGTGAGTTATTCATTGCTTTAAAGATGTACATTGGCAGCACGGTTAACCCTATAACACCCTAGGTTGGGGTTTAAGAAGAGGGGTATCTTTGACCAAATTAAATCAATCGAAAAAAATACGATGAAAATTTGTAATATTGCCAAAAGAATTGTTAAATCATTTATTAAAGATTTATTCAAAGTCGTTGCTGTAATCTTAGTTTATCATTTAGAACCTGCCGAATCCTCCCTGACCTTGATTGCCATTAAAGCCGCCATTACGATTAAGTCTTTGGTTGAAACCACCGTTTTGTCCTTGGTTGAAACCACCATTAGGAATGAAACCACCGTTTTGTCCTGGGTTGAAACCACCATTGGGAATAAAACCACCGTTTTGTCCTTGGTTGAAGCCGCCATTGGGGTTGAAACCACCATTGCCTCCTTGGTTAAAGCCACCATTGGGTCTTTGGTTGAAGCCACCATTGGGGTTCAAACCACCATTGCCTCCTTGGTTGAAACCACCATTGGGAATGAAACCACCATTGCCTCCTTGGTTGAAAAAACCATTGCCGTTGCGTCCTTGGTTACGTCCTCGGCCAACACGGCATCCTCCTAACTGAGCAGCAGCGATGGAAACCATACAAAGCAGAGCGAATAAGATAAATATACGCATTTTGAATTCTTTGACAAGCTGTTAGTTAGACTGACTTCTTCTTCTCGGATTGCACTGCTTTTAAAGAGCAATTTAAAAGATTTTAAGTTAACTAAAACACATCACAACAGCTGCTAACTGTAAACACACAAAATTCTTTTGTTTAAATTGTCTTTATCTATTTATTTATGCAAAAATCGCACGAGTGCTTCATAAATAAATAATAATAATAGATAAATAACAAAGTACAGCTGGTTTTTGAATTTTGCACACAATTTGTTTGATCGTACCTCGTTTATAAATAGAAAATTAAACAGCGGCGTTTCGTTAACAAAATGCAAAAGCTTCATAAATAAGCAACATACTTGAAAATTTAAACGTTAAAAGCCAAAAACACGTAAAGTCAAACATTACAAATAAAATAAATTGCTAACTTTTATAATTATTTTGATGTCTTTTTCCGAGAATGCGTTATTATGAATGACAAAACCAAAAGTAATTGAAAACCAATCAAAAGTCCGAAAAAGTCATCTAATTTAATTAAGAAAGTGTCGTATTTAGGGAAAAGTTTAGCTGCTTTTCTATGATGCAGCTGCTTGAGTCTTGCATCGGGTTAAATCCAAACCATCCATCCACCCAGCCACCTTTGATCCCCGCTGTGCCACGCTGCGTATGTGTAACTCAAGTTTCATTTTTAATTGAGCAGGAGAACGACGACGAGCGTTGCGCAAGTGCTCTGAACTGGTTGGATAACTAACGGCACCTCAGAGAGCAGCGTTGAGGCATGCATATGGATAACAAGGCCCGCCAGAGAATTGTAACGCAATGCTCTTCATATGGCAAGAAAGAGTATACACAGCACACTGGTGTCAAATTTAATAAGACTACTTCTAAAGTGTCTAAGAAATATTTATGTGGTGAGTTTTTAATAATTAAAAGTTGTTGTGAATTTCATATAAAGTATAAACTAATGTAATATATTTGGTAATTTTCTGTTTTGTATTATTTGTTACACTGTGCTGCACGTTTGCCCTCAATATGACAACAAGTTATACAGTTTGGCTGCTGCGAGCTTCTATGACGTCATTACCAACATACATAAGCAGGCCAAGCTCTCACACACGCACACATACGTTTGTCATATAATTTGGCCTGAAATGGATGCTGAAAGTATGCCGCCCGCAACTACTAGCAACAGTTTGATGATAAAATTTCTTGCTATCCGGCTCTCGTTTCACACACATACACACACAAACACGAAACTCTCTTGAGAGAGCCAACTCTTGGTATTCGTTTATCCGTGCGTTGCGTTCGTGGCCGATTGCGTTTTGGGTATAAATAGCAGAGTGTCCTGGCTGGCAGGATACAGTCGAACGAAAGACCTGCTTGCGTTCGTAGTACTTGGCAGTAGCAAGAGATTAACAATAACAGCAAGGAAGCAACGACAAACCGTTACAGTTGCCAGTTTGAAACAGTTTGAGAGTAACTGTGCTTGCAGCACTTAAATATAATTGCATACTTTTAAGCGTTCGTTTTTATTGAAATTTTGTTGTTTGTGAGCGTGAATTTTTTAACGTCGCGTCGCGCAATAATAAAACAAGAACAGACATTAAAAAAGCAGTAAGTGTAATTAACACACTAGGACAATATGCAGGACGTGCCCAAAACTGCACCGAGGAGCATGTGGCTGCTACTGCTCTTCTCAATGCTGCTCAATGCGGTAAGTCTAAAGAGTTTTTTGGTATTATTGGGTAATGGGATTATATTCTGAACATCAAATCTGTACATTGTGAGTTATCAAAACAGCTACAGCTTGCTCTTAATTCTGCCCCATAATTCTGTGGCACGACTGGACGAGGAGAAAAAGGAATGTTTGTGCAAAATGGCGTACATTTTTCTTGGCTTTTGGGTGTCTTTATAACACGCTCCATTCTATGATTTAAATGGAATTATATTAGACAGATTTCAATTATAGCTGCTAAAGTGTGTGAACTTATGTTGTGCTCTTTTTTTTTTTTATTTGCTGCTTGACTTCAAAGCAAGCAAGAAAATTGAGAAACCCTCCAATTGAAATTATTTGCGTGATGAATTTAATGCTAAAGCTATTTAAGGATAGTTTAATCAACATTTTCTCTTCACTAGAACTCAATAGAATATTGCAACGAATTCTTTGGAAATTATAAATTTCAATTGAAAAAATAATTATATGCTAAAAATATTATTTAATGTAGGTGTGGTTGTGAGTGCCTTAGTTATGTTTTTAACATTCCACAGTTTATTTTCTCAAGAATGTAAGTTAAGAAAAAATTCAGTTGATTACCTTTCACTCGATTCGATAACAGTTTAAGCTCCTTACTGTTGCAGTTATAATTTACTTAGAAATGGTTTGCCCACAAATAAATTGCCTTGTTGTTTTGTACCATTTATTTTAATTCCGAGAACTGTAGCTTAATGCTAACAATCGACTTAGTTCGGTGTAAATAATACGTGATTTTAGATAACCAGCTGAGATATAGTTTTTCAAGGTTGTTTTTCCAAGCAATGCATAATAAGCTGGCAATTAAAGTTTATTCAGCATTTATATTTATTGTATGTTTATTGGGGATTTATGATATAAATGCAATATCTTTATTGCAAGAAAAGATGTAAATTAGACTTAATTTTATTTATTTTCAATTGTTGAACATTTACTTAGTGCAATCAAATCTATTGCTTGGGCTATTGAAGTTCGAGCTAACACGTGCAACAGCTACACAGTTTTGTTCCAAAAATAAATTGTTGGCCATATATATATTGCTGTAGGAGCGCACTCAGTAAACGCCTTCTTTGCTGCTGTGATGTAATTTATGATTGTAACGCCCCGCCGCTCGACATTGCCACTGAAGTAGCTTTAGTAGCTGCAACAGTTGCGCATTGTGGTTGCCATGGTTGCGACCACCAACTGAACGGCAACCACTTCCCTAACTGCTTTGGCTGCGCCACGTGCGACTTCCCTGCCTGGCCTAAAGTGCAATTTGTTTTCCTGTTTTGTGGTGCTCTTTTTTTTCCTACCCATCTTTCTGATAGTTTTATTTGAATTTTTTTTGTTGCAGCTTAACAATTTATGTGTTATGCTTGACTTTTTCACTCTATTCTTGCCTGTTGACATTTGTCAACATTTTGTTCCCGTGTTCGTTCGTGACCTGCAACCTTCTATTCCCTACCCCCAACTCATTGTCCTCACCTTACCCGTTTTTTCCCGTCAACACATTTTCTGACATCTGTTCGTCATAAATGTATGTGTGTGTGTGTGTGTGACAATGAATGAAATGTTTCTAGATTATAATTTTCTCTCTGCTGCAGAAATCATTTCTTTCTCCTTCGCCTCGTGTACTTTTCGCAAGCTGCTTTATTAAAATGTTGCTATTTTATCACGCATACGCCGTGTTTACTTAAGCTTAGCGACTCTAATGAAGTGCAGGGAAAAAAGAATGCATAAGATTAAAAAATGGTTGGCGGCAACAAAGACACACAGCAATGTTGCAAAAGTAGCTCGAGTGACAGTTAAAGTTAAGAAGAAGCTGAAGCTAGTGAAGTGGTCGGCTAAGCTGCTTAATTGCGGTACGCTTTGGCGAGTAATTAAATTGTTTTGTTTTAAATCCGTCTTAGATTTTGTTTTCCTTATATCTTGGCGCTTGAGGCTTAAGTCAAACAAGGCGCAAAAGATCTACAAAAAACAAGAGTAAAATAAGAATATAAATTACAAATATAGTTTTCAGCTGAACAAACTGACTTTGAATTACCAAGAAGAAGAGCCTGAGATAAAAATAATGCAAAAATGTGTTAGTAAAGCTTCTAGAAGTTGGTTCTGAATATTTATAAATTGTTAGTAAAGCTTCTAGAAGTTGGTTCTGAATATTTATAAATTTTATAGGAATAAGAAAAACCAAACCCTCTCAAATCTATTTATATCTGATTATGCCTTTTCCCTTATCATCACATCAAGGCATTCCAAGAACTCTATGCTATTTAAGGATATTCTTTTATTAGGTGCATCAACTGTCTGCGCCAATCATAATTTTTGCGATTGCAAGCGGCGTGCACAGCTTCTGTGACACGCATTTGTTGGCGCACATCATTGTGATTTCTATTATATTGTCAATAAGTCAGTCGGTTGTCAGTCATTTTTGTCATCCGCGCTGTGACTGACAGCTGCAACGACGTCAAACTACAACAAGATCGAAACAACAAAAACAACAGAAGAGTTTTCTTCTATTTAAGTGGCAATGTCTTGAGACAATACAACTAAATGCGCAGCTAATGCAAACAACAATGAGCCACTCCAATAGAGATAGTACAAACATGTATATATGTATGTATGTACATGCTTCTTTGGGTGCGTCATTGCATGCTGTTGCATGCTGTTCGTGTGTGGGCGTGTGCGTGGCTGTGGCAATTGACGTGGGCGTTCGCATCTCTCGGCATGGGTGTGCATGTGCAGTTGCATACGTAACGGTACCCAACAGCCTTTGCATCCAGAGATTAATGATGCATTTCTGACTTGACATCGTCGCGTCGTACTATCATCAACATTCTGGCTGCGCCTCAAAATGTGGCATGCCGGTCTTAAAACGTTATCGTCCGAGTGTTTTTTATGGCTCATCATATAATGTGCAGCGACTCATTGAATATTTAAATTGCGCATACGCAATGTTAGCCGCGAAAAATAAGTGTTGCTAAAATAATATGCAAAAGTCTTACAAATCAAATGTATATAAATTTTTAGATCGATGGTTTACACAGATAATTTTTTTTAAAAACTTTTCATGCAATAAAAAATAAAAAGTTTGTTTTTCAATCAAGATTTTTTATTATAAATTACTTAAACATTTTGTGTGTTCATACAAGCAATTATTTGTTATCTTGTGCAAGCAAGAAGAAACTGAAACGAACCACAATCGCACAAGTTTCAAAGTATTTTCCTGCCACATTAATAACACGACTGTGTGCCACACGTAATTGAGAATTTACAACAAGGCACCAAGTAAGGGGGGAATAGCAGCTCTTTTAACTGCTTGTTAAATCCGACTTTCATTCATACCCTCTCTCTCTCTTGTTTTTAGTTCAAGCCTTTGGCCAGACATTGTCCAAACAATGTTCGGTTAGCAGTTTGAGCTTGTCTGGAAAGTTTTTGGCCAAGATTTCGGGTTACGTTTAAACATGTTAAAATCGTTGTTAATTTTTATTGACATTGATTTGAACTGTAGATTGTCAAACACAAACAGTTTAGATACTTTTGAGTTGTTTGTTGAAAGTATATCAATTGAATGCAATAAATTAATTAAGCGTCAAAAAAAGTTCGTTGTGTTTACTTTCTCAACCGAATAAAAAGTAAAGCAACAAAATGGAAAACTCAATTATCTTCTGTTCACATGCATTTCGCGCTCTTAACTTTTTGATATATATTGCGTTTCAGCTTTCACTAGACAAACAAACAACAAATGAACTATTGAATTTATGCATTCATGCCCCAAGGGCATTGTGGAATAGTGGAAAAACTTTTTGAATGGTTTCTCATTTTTTTTGTGCTCAGCATTTTTATAAGCATTTAAAATGTAAAAAAATAATAGCAACAAATTTCGAACATTTCATCATTGATTTTTTTCTTTCTTAATGCATCCAATACATTTCGTGGCAACTTCATCAACTTTGCCAGCTTTTCACATACATATTCCCCAGAGCTAGTACTTATGCAATGGAATTCAATCAATGGGAAACTCAAAGCGCATCAAATCAGTTTGCCAAAAAGCAATAATGCGGTATTGGTTTCTGGAATTTCATTGACCTAGCAGCTTCAGGTTCAAAATGCGCAAATTGGATTTAAGTGGAACTAAAAAATAATTAAAACAACAATCAATTTGATTCATTGCGAAATTTATTAAAGATTCAATCAAAGTCGTTGCCGTTATTTAAATTTATCATTTAGCCCCGTCCGCCTCTGCGTCCAAAACGGTTACCTCCTTGGCTACGTCCTCGGCCACCACGGCATGATCCCTGGTTACCCGTTCCGGTTCCAACGCCTCCTTGCATGTTGTTGTTGTCCGCATCTTGGACACCTTGAGCTTGAGCGGCAGCGACGGCCAACATGCAGAGTAGAGCGAATAAGATTGAGATACGCATATTGAATTCTTTGACAAACTGTTAGTTCGACTGATTTCTACTACTCGGACTGCCCTGCTTTTAAAGAGAAAAATGATTTGAAATTAACCAAAACACATCACAACAGCTGCTAACTGAAAGAAAACAAATTTCTTTTGTATAAATTGTCTTTATCTATTTATTTATATAAAAATCGCACGAGTGCATAACACGTATATAATAAACAAATAACATGAGGTACAGCTGGTTTATAAATTTTGAAAAAGTTCTTTTTATTGTTACTTCAAATAGAAAATTAAACAAAAACAAACCGCAGTAAAGTATTCATGCAAAAGCTTCAAACATATGCGAAAACTTGATAATTGAATGTTATGTAATTATGATGTGTAATAAAATCGCATGAAATCATGTTGACAAAAAGCAAACGAACAAAGCGAGAAAAGAGTTAAGAGGATGTAAGTGCCATAATTTTGTAAGCTTAAAGCAATATGGAATCGTGTTTGCCGCGGCTGTTGCCGGCGACAAGCGACATGCGACAAACGACATGTTACATTCAGCATAAGGATTTTACAATTTTTGATATTAAAATCGCTAGAAATATTTCATGTCAGGCAAACCCACGCAAATTCTAAACAGACAGATGAAGCGGCGAATATGTGACTGGGGGATGAGGAATGAGGATGGTAGCTTTTGTATCTTTAGTTAGCTTTATGGAGCGCACATAAAAAACACATTCGTTGCTTTTATATGCTATCCTTTTGTTGTGCACCAGCTCGTGGGTGTGTGTGTGTGTGTGTGTATAAATAATACTGTTGCATACTTTGGTGTGCTGAGAAAATAGAAATAACGCTTTAAGCCTATTTAAGAGATTAAATTTGCTATTTCTCGTTAATGTTTATGCACATTTTCTTTATATTATAATAAACAAAACGTTACAATTGGATGTGGCTGAAAGAAAGAAAAAACCAATCACAAAACCATATGAAACTCAAATATAGCACATAAATATACAAGCTGTTGTTGCCATGGATATTTGACAGTTGAATGGATCTAAGGTCGTCAATGTTACGTAAACAGAATAAAGATTTTAATTGAAAACTGTTTTGATTTCATCACCAAGATAATCCACACACACACACACATCCTGTTGATATAGCTCTACTTGACTTTGACAAGTTTATTACGAAAAGGAAATCGAATTTCCCAAGGAGTCGGTCATTTTTATTGATTGTTGTGCTTCGGTTTGCCATTAAATGAAACAAAAAAAAGCAGTGTTTGAGAAGAGTTAGTTTCGGCTGACTTAATGCCCAGCAGTCAATCACTATGTGTGAAATTGAGTGAGAGTGTGCGTCTGTGTGTGTTTGCTGTGTATTATTTTACTAAAGAGATCTACTTACTGACATTAGCCAACAGGCGTGTAACTCTTTGCTGCCTTAACACTCTGGCATTTCCATTATTGCCACACCCACACACACATATTGTAGGCGTTCAATTGTGTGTGGGTTAGGCAACAATTACACTCACACACACACACACACACACACACACACACACACACCGGTTACGATACCTAGGTCCGGTTAAGTATGTAGATTTCCATGTGGGCCGTTGGATTTTATGAAAGTTGTTCATTGCGAATGGGTTTAACTGCAATTACAGTTGGGCGACGATAATGTCCTGGCATGTTCCAGAATTATTTAAACGACGCTTTTAGCTTTTATTGTTAGTTCCTAATTGCCTGAATGAGATTTACAAAGATAAAATGAACAATTATTTCTTGTTAACAATATTAATTTTCTTTCATTCAAATAAAATATCCTAAAAAACTAATTACTGTCATAATATGTCGACCTTTTTTGTTCGAAGAGTCTTGTAAAAAAGCTAAAGAATGGAATTACCTATTGCGAAAGTTTATGAGAGGAATCCCATGAAGGTACTTAAGTCTTAATGCTGTACACAATATTTATTTAAGCAAAGTAAAGAAAAAGCCAAACGAATTTATGAACGAGAAAATGCGTCATTAAATTACCCTCAAGCAAACGAAATAAGAAACAACAACAGCCAGGCACGTTTCGGGGGATGTCCAGAGTGTCCCGATTGTCCCTATTCTGGTGACAGCCAAAAAATAAAATTTACTTGTGGCAGGACACAAGCGGTATAAGCGGCTCAACAGGCAACAGGCAACAACAAAAGCAACAGCAGCCGCCAGATGGCTGATAGCCCAAACGAGGACAGAGAACCGAAAGCTGTTTGTGTGTTTAAACTGGGCGTGGGCCGTGGGTTGCTGTCTGGACGGATGAAAAGAAGAATCCTTAATATGCAAGCTAATTGGCAAACTCTTCGGATTTCGTAGAATAATACTTACTTATGGGCAATTAGTTAACGAACAATCGAAACGATTCCGAATCGATTCGCAATCGAACAAGTTAAAGTGCTCTTAATTGTATTAAATGTCCTGTGCATTGATGTTGCGTGTCCTGCCGCAACCTCTCACAGTCGCTCAACGCTCAATTTTAATTGAGTTTGTTTTGTTTCACGCTTCGGCATTTTCATTTAATTGCGTTTTTTTTTGCGAAATGAGAGCTGGTTCTGCCTTCGACACTTTCGACTCGTATTTTTAATTAATCTCCGGCAAATTACAGCACAATTTGTATGACACATTGTCAAGCAGCAGCAGTAACATAATACTTTTGTTAAAGCGTTTAATAATTCAGCCCAAAAGAGACTTAAATAAAGTGCGTTAAAGAGAAAAGCGGTTCAGTTTATTCTAGAGACTTTTTTATTGAAATTTTTATAGATATAAATGAATTTTCACTTTCAGTCTTAAGACAGTAAAATATGTAAATAAAAATACATCATTTATTATGTTTTTATTGCCATTGTTTTTAACACATAAAAAAAGCTTCTGTCAGTTCTTGATTTTAAGAGCAGCTGCTCATAAATTTAAAATATTATAAGCAACAATCTTTTTAACGCCCGTCTCATCCCAAACTAAAAGTAGACAAAGTAGCTAGACAAACATTTTTGTCAATTTTTATCAGGCATGGAAAGCTGTGACAAGAATGTGTTTGTGTCGAAGAAGAATAGTAAAAACGCAAAAAATTCGATGCCTTGAAACGCAACGCCCACGTGCCTATTGTTTGTTTGGGACGAGCACTTTGGAAAGAGACTATCTGTGACTAGTACTATTTCATGACATCAAAAAAAAAAAAACACACACACACAGAGAATGTCAGCGCCAAAATTTTGAAATTAAATACTTCTCTGTTGCATGCCATGCGTCGTTCTCTTTCTCACTTTCTGTTTTTAATATATTTGGCATGAATTTGAGCATGTTGTTGTACTTGTCGCGTTGGCTGCTTGTTTGTTTTTGCTATCTGCGTAGTTCACATGAAAAAATAAACAAACAAAGAAACAGGAGTTGAGGTCGCCTGAAAGTATGCACTAACATTTTGCCATTCACATTTTTTTTTTTTGCATGTATTGTCAATAGATAGACGATTTATGATACCAAGCAATATATATTCGCATGGCAATATTCACTTATATGGCATGACAATCGTTTCTGATATAACAATAAATCCTTTCACCACAAAGTAAATACGGAGAAAGAGTCAATTTATTGCACGCATGATGTGTTTGGCAATTATTGGGATTTGCACAAAGGAAATTCATTTGCATTTAAGATAGATTTCTTAAAGACAATCGAACTACATATTATTATCTCAACTTATGGATAGCTTTATTTTTAGCAAATGAGAAAAATACCCAAAGGATATCATTTAGTTGATGTAGCAAACACCTTGCGGGCATTATGTAGCAGGGCTAATACTAGAAAGAACTTGCCAAGTCAGCCCATACAACAACAACACTAACGCACACATGCAGACACACACTCACATGAGTGCACATAAGTAGTTGTCAATTTCTGTTTGAGATTTACGATGCTTGCGCCCTCCGGCAAGCACATCCTACAGCACATCCTGCTGCTCCCCACCCGTGCACAGTTATTATGAGCGAATGCATTGTCTCTCTCTTGTTGTTGAAAGCCGGAAACGCCACACACATACATATGTGGCAGATTCCCATGCGTTAGCTTCTTTTACTCGACTTTATCCTTTCGGTTGAAGGGGTGTTCGCTGCTGTGCGCTCTACTTTGCTGTCCGTTCGTATACGTGTTTACGCAAAGATAAACATTATGAGTACAGCTTGGAATTCGTAGCAGACATAGCCAAACAGTGTTGTGGAATGCCCGCCAGGTGTTTATTTTGTATACGAACCAAAACGTGTGAGAAAAATAGCAAAAAATGTGAAAGTAGATATAACAGGCATTGATAACACTTAAGTAACTTGTTAGCCTGTTGCTAAGCAGGATTAATATTGAACTTGACAAGAGAACAATAGTTTAGTAAACTACATTAATGTATCAACTAACATAGATTGAGCTTTAAAAGACAAGGAAAAATCCCTTAAAAAATCTGTTGTTATTTACGTAAGAAAAATCGTACTTATCCGATTTAAATATGAAGCTTGACCATTTTAAAAATGAAAATTATGTCTGACGTAGTTCGTCTCTTCCCTCCCGACTTAATCTAGCATACGCAAGAATTTGGGATTTATGTAAATGCTCTTAGCATTAAATAAACATGAGTAAACAAAAACCGTTAATGCCTGGCGCTTGAGATGCTAATAAATGACGCACAAAAGTATGCGGCATATAATGTTATAAATTTGCCTAAGCTGCCGCCAGTTCATTGCCAGTCGGGGTAATGGTTTTTGAAAAAAGTTGTGCGTAAATGCGTCAAACATCGACACATTTCATATTTAATTAAGCGTAAGTAAATGCGGCAATTAAGTACGCCGCCTTTTTGAGTTTGAGCTTGAATGGCGTTGCCTTTTTCAGCTTGAATTTAAGTTAATCAAATCTAAATTTTCACTGTTTAATATTTTTTGTATATTGTGACAGGCCGTACAGCCACGGGCATTCATCGTTAATGCCACTGAGGATATTGGCAATGTGTCGCCCTGCGAAATGGAGTCTATAATAAATCAACTGATGAATCCCAGTCCGGAATACCAGCTACACGTAAGTTGATGGATATTACTTTTGAATCTACCTGTCTCTTGAAAAAGTTAGCAGGTGTCTTAGCTCGGAGAAAAATTGCAGATAAAAAAGTTTAGATGCATAGAAATTTATTTTATGTTCAGCAATAAATCAAATACAATAGTTTATTTTCTTGAGTGCAGGCTTTAAATTTGAAATTGCCTTTTTAACTCTCTTTCACCCCTCCCCTTCCATTTTGAACAGGCTTCCGCATTGCGTAACCAACTGAAGAATCTGCTTCGTGAACGACAGCTGGCTGTGGGCGAGGAGCAGCCGTTGGGCGATTATGCTGACTATCTGGATGAGGACAAGCGTTCGGTTGCCTCGTTGGCTGCCCAAGGATTGCTGGCACCCAAGCGCAGTCTAGCCACACTGGCCAAGAACGGACAGCTGCCCACGGCGGAACCAGGCGATGATTATGCGGATGCTGATTCCGGTGAACCCAGTGAACAGAAACGCTACATTGGCTCCCTGGCCCGAGCTGGTGGCCTCATGAGTTTTGGCAAGCGTAATGTGGGCACATTGGCACGCGATTTCCAGCTGCCCAATGGCAAGCGGAACATAGCGACCGTGGCACGTTTGCAGAGCTTGTCGTTCCCTCATCGGGAGCAGCCAAAGCGCAATGTGGCAGCCGTTGCACGCTACAACTCGCAGCAGCATCAGAATCAACGCGGCAGCGGTGGCCAAGAGAAAAGAAATCTGGGTGCGTTGAAATCTTCGCCAGTGCATGGCATGCAACAGAAGCGAGAGGATGAGGAAATGCTTCTACCAGCTGCTGCACCCGACTATGCTGAATCCATGCAAAACTTATGGTGGTATCCCAACTATGCAGGCTATGCCGATCTTGACTGGAATGACTATCGTCGTGCCGAAAAACGTTATCTTGGTGAGTACTTGGTGAAGGGCGGGAGTGCAGGAGAAATCCCGAACGGTTACTTTAAGCCTTGCAGAGGGAGAGATTTTTTTTCGAAACAACTCAGTGTCAGGCTTTCGCCGAGTTGATGGAAATATATTTTGAAGAGAATCAATTTTTCACTAATGGATATATTGACTATATGAATTCAACTTTTTGTAAACTGTAAGACCTAGCGATTTGACTTTGTCGTTTAATTTAAAAAATTAAAAAGATCTGTGAAATAATTTTGGAATATCCTATGCACATTAACGATAGATCAATAAATTTAATTAATCGCATCTGCAAGGCTTATAAGTTGAGTCTACGGCTAGCCGTTGATACTTTTACCCAGCCTAGCTGTGTCTCAAACTTAAGCACCCTGCACCTAGTACCTTTTTATGCACAACATATTTATATGCAATGCAATACAATATTATATGCCACCACCATCAAAATGTACTTAAACGATCAACAAACACTAAAGATACCTCCAAGGATCCCGAACTCTTTGGCATACAGCATGGCTATGAGACAGTTGATGCCAATTCTTTGAACCTGGATGAAGAGGAACAGAAACAGGAACAACAGCAGTTTGCTTCACCAGAGAAGCGTCACATTGGCGCCGTTTATCGTTCCGGTTTTTTGCCCAGCTACCGTTATTTGCGCAGCCCAACCACCGTTAACAACCCTGGCGGCTATAGCGGTGGCGGGGGTCGTTTTAGTCGCTCGGGACGTGCCAGGCAATTTGTATGAGTAAATGGCGATGATTCGATGTTTGATGCATAATTTTATAATTTCGTTTTGCAATCAAATCTTTGGTTTTGGTTTTTTATGGTTGTCTTTAGTTCGTTTAATACTTTGTGTGTGTACAAAAAACCAAAAATAATTGAAACAGTCGCCTGTAGCCTGCAGAATGTTGCCTGTCATTCCTAGCAACAAATCGTAAATGTAATTATCAAATGTGCTTCTACAAAAAAAAAAAACTATACTCCTCATTCAGATCTATCCGTCTTGCCGCATGTTAGCATCAACTTTTTGAAAAGTTCTGATGAGTTTCCAATGAGTGTTTGTAGGTTAGAAACCTCTTCTTGATGTTTATCAATCACCATTACATAACCTCACATAAGACATACCTAATCTAACACTCTTCAAATCGTTTCAATGCTTTCAAATCCAAAATATTTATTTATAGAGCAGACAGACTTAAATTTTATTACTATGGTAAAAAAAAACAACAATGTATTCCTTCTATTCATAAATATCGTTTCTATTGTCCGTTTATCTAAAAGCAGGATATATGTATATAATAGCAATCAAATTTATGCTCACATTTCTGTTAACACAATCGTAATACAATTTCAGCATTTGTTCAATTGGCTGCCAAAGCGGAAATTCAATTTTCCGTATGCTTCTCTTAAATAACATTGCGTGCTAGGGATAATCGTATAATTTCCGGCATTTTGTTTGCTTGGCAGACAAACACACACGACGCCTTTCCCCTTTCTTCATCTACTACAAAGTGGGACAGCTTATTTTGAAGGTACAAACTTTTCAGCTGGCATTATTTGTAATTCCTTTAATTTAGCTGTGAACGTGGCGATAATTTAAATAAGCAGTCGAAAAGTTTTTAAGCGATTCGTGTTACAATTGTTAACTTGCATACATTTTGTTCAACAAAGTTTTATTTGGCGCTTAATGAAAAATCCATTGTATACTATTTCTACCTTTTTCTGCTCAAATGTTGAAGGGAACAGTTACGACCTCGACATTTGTTGCCTACTTTTTAGCGAAAAGTAAAAGTTTTAATTTTGTACGAGGTTAGCCAGGAACCCCTTTGTGACCTTGGATTTTATTCATTCAGCCCAACTGGGAACGCCGACTGACTTTAGTTAGCTGTTGCTAACTGAATAACAATAATAACAAAAACAAATATACAAATACAATAACAAATAAACAAGAACTGCAGTGCACTGCAGTGGTGCGTCAACTCATGCTCCAGCCGATTTCTGAGAAGCTCTAGCCTTTTATGAAAGCGACTCGAGTGCTGGTTAATCTCATAGAAAAGCGTTGCCAGTTTCAGGTCTTTGTGCAGTGAATTGTTCCATACAAACCATTCGCAACCGGTGATCATCCTCGCGATCCTATTCTGATCGACCTGGATTCTGCGAATTTTGCTATCGCAAGCCTGGCCCCAGATAATGTTTTTCACTGTTGCACGTACGCGCGTTCTAATAGCAGCACTTGTTTGGTGAAGCTGAGCCTGCGATCCAAAGTTACACCAATATATTTTGTTGCGTTCGACTTTTGTTCTATGGACCCAATAAAAATGGCTTGTGGTGGCATTCTCCGCTTAAGAGTGTAGAGCAGATTCACAATACACCGACACCGAACAGGCTTGTCGTTTTTTTATTTGCTTTTTTTTCAAGTGGTTTTTCAATTTTTGAATGATTTCGAGCAATAAGTACAAGGAGAATAGAAATCAGCAGGAAGTGGATGCTTTTCAGAACAAGAAAATAAGGCTGCATACTTTTACTCCTGCACTCAAAAACAGATTTCTTATGCGCAGCTTAAAAGT